>JAWNLD010000697.1:0-114689 GCA_035041545.1 Drosophila colorata
TTTTACCGCTTTGCATGCTTTGTTGCTTAACACTTGATCTCGGCTGATCTTTACCGTACTTCTTTTCAGATATGCTTAAACGTTCATATATATCAAACTCTTCTTTCAAGGCTCTGAAGGACTTACAGCGATACATAGCACATTTGTATTCGTTTTTTATGTCAAGACCGTTCACAACATGACTTATGACAGCTGCGTCTTCAACATAACCTACTGCTGCAATTTTTTTCATATGTAGCAAATACTCGTGTAGCGTCTCGTTGCTCTTCTTCTTTCTATCTTGCAGCTGCTGATGAATGTCTGCACTGTTATAGCTACATTTGAATTCTTCGAACAATACGCGTTTCAGCTCATCATAGTCAGACACTATTTCAGCTTCCAGGAAAAGCTTAGCTGCAGCGGTCATCTTTCCCCTAGCCTGTACATATTTTTGTTTATCTGTGAGTTCATACGCGTCCGCATTCTTCTCAAAAATTTCGAACCACTTTTCTATTGGTACAGACTTGCCATCACACTCGCTTATTATTTTTCCAAAATTATCCGGAGCGATTTTCATTTGGTTTTCACGTTGCTCCTCAGAAATTATTTTAAGGCTTAACAGTTGTAGCATTTGCTCAATTTTCGCGTTAATACTGTTTCCCTGATTGTTCTTATTTATATCTGTCATTTCGTTCACACTGGCACGCGATGTTTCCAGTCCGACTTCTGCCATCTCATTTGCACTCGAACGCAACTTTACTCCTGTTTCTCTTGGTTTTGTAGTTTCTACTTTTGTATTCTGCTTCTTTATCGGCGTTTTCTTCATCTTGCGCGTCTTTTTCTGTACGAGTCTATACTACCCAAGTAGCGGTTTAGCACACAAATGACGGCGACACTGAGGCAACTTTTGATTTCACAACTGTTCGACGAAATTACACCACGATCGACTTGTATCAAACTGTGCGTCTCTGGCTATGCTCACAGAATTCGAATTGTTCAACTTAATATTTATAGCTACTTTTAACAACTTTACAACTTTATAGCAGCATATAACAACTTTAGCAACTTTTTCGAAATTCTGCTCTTGCACCAGTCAACTTTATACGATCATTTTCACTCTTTTTCGACACGAAAGAGGTCGCAAATGTAAGACGCTCTTTAACTCTGTATTTGACACGGACGAGCCCCCAAATGTAAGATATTTATTATAGTTAAGTTTAATTAGCTAATGTGGTTCATAATACAAAGTTAGTTGTGACCGATCTGACAACGTTTTTAATTCCACTTTCTGCTCCTACCGACGACAACCGACGACTTCTCTGTACGACTTTTGACTTCCTTCTTCTCTATCGACTCTGACGACTTATCGATAGGCTGCAGTTATCCAAAATGTTAACTAACAGGGTAATGTTATCTCTTTGACACTTCTGCACTTTACATTCGGCCCTCCTGATCCTCCTCATCTGTCCCAGATGATAATATCTCGTCGTTCTCTGACATAAAGCGCCATAATTTCATGTTATCACTGCTAGCTGCTGTGATATTTGGTCCGTCGACATTTGCCACCTTACTGGCGTCATAGCGGCCGTTTCGTTTGATTTTGGTAACTTCGTATGGACCTAAATACTCGCTGGCCAACTTGCGTCCTGCAACGAACTGCGTTCTCTTGATCGCAACCAGATCTCCCATACTGTAGCCGTGCTCAGCTCGTCGTTTTCTGTCATAATTGCGCTTGTAGACTTGTTGCGCTTGTACGATGTCTTTGACTTGGTTACGCAGCTTCTGGCGCTCGTCGCTAAATTGCGCAACCAACTCCTCGTTGAGTACCTCCAACAGTCGATCCTCAGCTTGGCTATGCATCTTCGTAGCAAACATTACCTCGAATGGTGACGACTTTAACGTTGCATGCACGTACGAATTAATCGCCTTCTGGACCTGGGGCACATACTTGTACCACTTCGTTGACTCATGCATTGACAGCTTCGCGATGATACCCAAAATTGAACGGTTTACTCGCTCAATCTGGCCGTTGCCTCTCGCCACACCTGTCGTTGTCCAGACATGCTCTACTTTGTTGTCGTGGAGAAACTCGCTGAAAGCGCTGGATGTAAACGCTGATCCTCTGTCGCTAATTATGCGTTTGGGGAAACCAAACACCGTTGACCAGTCGCTGAGCCTCTTGATAACCTCTTCATAGCCAGTTGATTTGGTTGGAAACAGCCATACAAATTTGGAAAACGCATCTACAACTGCCAAAATGTATTTGTATTGCTTGGCTGTTCCGTCCATTGGCCCCAAGTGATCAACGTGCAGCGTGTGTAGTGGCGTATCTCCTTTGTCTATGCAGTGCAGATAGCCCTCTTGTTTGCCCAACTTTTTACTGAAAAGAATACAACTGATACAGTTAGCAATCAACTTTGATACCTTTCCCTCAAGGTGAGGAATCCAGTATTGCTGCTGTATTGCGTGCATCGTCTTGACTGTTGAGAAATGACCAACTTCGTGTGCTCCTTGGATAACCTCTTGTTCCATTCGCTTCGGAACAGCAAGCAACTCATTGCCATTAACGACTTTAAACAGTAGACCACCTTTAAGCTTGTAGTCTTAGTATTGGCGTTGCTTCAGGATCTCTACAACGGCTTTGATGAAATCGTCTTCTTGTTGTGCCTTTTTTATACGAGCTATTAGTTCGGTCGTCACGAACATGCACGCCTGTGGAAAACGGCTGAGACAGTCCACGTGTCTCATTTTATCGCCTGGTCGATGTACTGCTTTGAATGTGAAGTCCTCCATATACAAAATCCACTGGAAAACTTCTCTCGGTGTGTCTGCTTTAGTTGTTGTCTGCTTAAACGCCACACAATCAGTAACAAGATCAAATTGGATCCCCAACAGATAGTGGCGAAACTTCTTCAGAGCGAGGTATGCTGCCTTCACTTCTAAGTTATAACTGTGACGCTTAGACTCAGCTTCTGTTGTTTTTCTGCTCCAATAATAAACCGGATGAAAACTGTCATTAAACTTCTGCAGCAACACAGCTCCAAAGCCATCCTTGGATGCATCCGTGTGGAGTTCAGTTGGCGCTTCCCGTGAATAAATATTTAGTACCGGCTCCATAGCCAGTAGCTGCTTTAATCTTCGTAGCGCGTGGTTCTCTGCTTCGCCAATATTGAACACAACTTCTTTCCTAAGTAAATTCGTGAGCGGCCGTGCAACTTGTGCGTACCCAGGAATGAATTTTCTGAAGAAACCTGTGAGTCCCAGAAAAGCTTGAACTGCTTTGATGTCCTTAGGCGTTGCAAAACGGCTGACTGCTGCTGTCTTGTCTTTGCCGGGCCAGATTCGACCGTCTTCGATTATATGGCCAAGAAAGCTTATGCGTGGCTGCATGAAGCTACACTTCTTCCATTTTATCTTTAGACCATATTGCGCGTCTGTCTCTAGAACCAACTTTGTTTTCTGCATGCATATATCGGGTGACTCGGCGTAAACAATTATGTCGTCCATATAAAGCTGCATAACATCAGAATTAATTAGTTCTTGAAAAATATAATTTACGAACCGAATGAACGCAGCTGGCGAGTTTTTAAAGCCAAAAGGTGCCTTGTTAAACTCGAACAGCCCCTCTTTTGTGAAAAACGCTGTATACGGTTTGCTCTGCTCCTCTATGGGTACATGAAAGAACCCATTTTCTAGGTCCATTATGGTGAACCACTTGGACTGCTGCAACTTCTCCAAGATCTCTTCCATCATCGGTACAGGAAAGCAGTCTATCAAGACCATGCTGTTCAACTTTCTGTAGTCTATGCAAACTCGCAGTGTTCCATCCTTCTTTTTAACGACGACAACTCTACTCGCTACGTTGGAAGACGACTTTCGCACGATTCCTTGCTCGACCCATTCCTCGACTTGTTTCTTCACTGCGCTGGATTCGTCAGCTGCTAGACGACTCGGTGAATGATGAAACGGCTTAATCACTCCGTCCGGAACTATCTTCAGTTGAATTGGGCACATTTTTGCAGCTTCTGTGGGCGTCTGGTAGCTGCTCTCTATCATCTGCTCGACATCTTTGTGATATTGTGGCGGAACTATAAAAGAAGACTCTTCAGTGACATTATAAATAAGAGTATGTTCATCTTTCGGCATCGGGTCTGCCTCTAGCTTCCAAAACGTGTACCCTTGCTTGTCGGCGATCAAACGAAACTTTTTGATGAAATCATGCCCCAACAGAGCATCGTAATCGATCTGACTATTGGGTACGACTAAAAACTTCTGGTCCGTCTGCAACTTGTCCACCATAACCTCTGCTTTAAAGCATCCAATAGGCTTTGTTGTTGTATGGCCCAGAACGCGCAACGTGGATGTGCTTTTAAAAAGCTTATCGTTTTCCATGTTCTTCACGACACTCTCTTTAATTATGGTCACATCCGATCCTGTATCTATGAGACAATCAACTTTAGAGCCATTTATTTGAACTTCTTTCATGCGACTGCGATCAGCAACGACGCGAACTTTATCAACTTCAATAACTTTATCGGCTTTTTCGGGACAGTTACGAGAGATATGACCGCTTTGATTACATTTAAAACATTTAATTTCGACTGTGCAATCTTTTCGTTTGTGCTCGCCAGATCCACAGTTGAAGCAATATTCTTTTTTACCGCTTTGCATGCTTTGTTGCTTAACACTTGATCTCGGCTGATCTTTACCGTACTTCTTTTCAGATATGCTTAAACGTTCATATATATCAAACTCTTCTTTCAAGGCTCTGAAGGACTTACAGCGATACATAGCACATTTGTATTCGTTTTTTATGTCAAGACCGTTCACAACATGACTTATGACAGCTGCGTCTTCAACATAACCTACTGCTGCAATTTTTTTCATATGTAGCAAATACTCGTGTAGCGTCTCGTTGCTCTTCTTCTTTCTATCTTGCAGCTGCTGATGAATGTCTGCACTGTTATAGCTACATTTGAATTCTTCGAACAATACGCGTTTCAGCTCATCATAGTCAGACACTATTTCAGCTTCCAGGAAAAGCTTAGCTGCAGCGGTCATCTTTCCCCTAGCCTGTACATATTTTTGTTTATCTGTGAGTTCATACGCGTCCGCATTCTTCTCAAAAATTTCGAACCACTTTTCTATTGGTACAGACTTGCCATCACACTCGCTTATTATTTTTCCAAAATTATCCGGAGCGATTTTCATTTGGTTTTCACGTTGCTCCTCAGAAATTATTTTAAGGCTTAACAGTTGTAGCATTTGCTCAATTTTCGCGTTAATACTGTTTCCCTGATTGTTCTTATTTATATCTGTCATTTCGTTCACACTGGCACGCGATGTTTCCAGTCCGACTTCTGCCATCTCATTTGCACTCGAACGCAACTTTACTCCTGTTTCTCTTGGTTTTGTAGTTTCTACTTTTGTATTCTGCTTCTTTATCGGCGTTTTCTTCATCTTGCGCGTCTTTTTCTGTACGAGTCTATACTACCCAAGTAGCGGTTTAGCACACAAATGACGGCGACACTGAGGCAACTTTTGATTTCACAACTGTTCGACGAAATTACACCACGATCGACTTGTATCAAACTGTGCGTCTCTGGCTATGCTCACAGAATTCGAATTATTCAACTTAATATTTATTGCTACTTTTAACAACTTTACAACTTTACAACTTTATAGCAGCATATAACAACTTTAGCAACTTTTTCGAAATTCTGCTCTTGCACCAGTCAACTTTATACGATCATTTTCACTCTTTTTCGACATGAAAGAGGTCGCAACTGTAAGACGCTCTTTAACTCTGTATTTGACACGGACGAGCCCCCAAATGTAAGATATTTATTATAGTTAAGTTTAATTAGCTAATGTGGTTCATAATACAAAGTTAGTTGTGACCGATCTGACAACGTTTTTAATTCCACTTTCTGCTCCTACCGACGACAACCGACGACTTCTCTGTACGACTTTTGACTTCCTTCTTCTCTATCGACTCTGACGACTTATCGATAGGCTGCAGTTATCCAAAATGTTAACTAACAGGGTAGTGTTATCTCTTTGACACTTCTGCACTTTACATAAAAGTGACTGGCGCAGGTGTCACATCCAGTTATTGTCTGATCTGAGGACCAGGGACATATTGTTAAATGTTCTCCGTATTGCGATGTTCTAATGTGAGATTTTTCGTATTTGGTGAAATATTCTCGGTATTCCGCCAACAGCCGTTGATGCTCAGGAAAAATTATCCCATCAAATTCGGCTAGAAAATCATCAATTTTCTTTACAATGGAGGTGTAGCCAAATTTTGAAATTAATCCCATTTCTGTACTGTACTTCTTCAAGATAAAATTAGAACTGAACGCAGCCATGATACTGGGAGCCTACTTATACAGCTGACTCTTTTTTTAAAAATATTTTTCTATAGTTGTTTGCATCTCTTTCTATTTCTCATCCCATCTTTTTAGAAATTTCAGAGCATAAACGAGTTAAATCTATTTCTTCGTCATTTCCATACGTTACATTTAAATCGGTGAACCGTATATAATTTTTTTGAGTCATTGCACATTTGGGAATAATATGATTATAATATATACTTGTAATTTGATTTTTCAATAATGTATTCCAACATAAGAAGGATGTAACAAATATACCCAATCGTATAAACGATCGCCAGGATTCGCTATCAAAGTCAATTTTATTACCATATTGATTTAATACTAAAATACATTGATTTTCCGGTTTTCTATACCTAAAATGACACTTTACTGTATCAAGTAGGGGGTAATCAACTATTGTATCAGGCATTAAGAACTCAAACTGTTCAAGCCTTAACTATATATATTCCTTGTGCGTTAACAATCGAATCCACTCCTCCTTTTCTAGGCCAATGAAATTTCGTTTATGTTGTTGCATCCAGACCATGGGTGTTAATGCTCTTGTAGTTGAAACTCCACACTTTACTTTTAGCTTAAGATCTACATAATATTCAAATCCGAAAATTAATTCATGATCTTGAGGCTTCCTACACTTTCTCGCTTTTTTAACTGTTGCGTGGTCATGTTGGTTGACATCTGAATCAAACTAACTCTAAATTAACGTACGCGCACCTTTTAAGGCACCGACTCTCATTAAATCTTTTCAGTATGTTACATAGGCAAGATGTTGAAGGTAGATAGAAACTCTTGCGTTTTGGTTGATTTCCAATATGTATTTGGAAACGATAATCAGGTTTTCGTTAATGAACTAGCATTCATGCAGGGTGGTTCGGTTATTCCAAATTTCTTTCACTTCAAACCACCCTACAATATAAAGGAGCTGGATGAAGTAAATCAAAAGACTAATTTAATAGCAAAAGAATATGTAGATGGTTTGGATTGGTCGGATGGAGATATTTCATATTTAGGGCTGGAGGATATATTAACGCCATTAAACAGTTTCGCCTCAATCATTGTAGGGGGCGATGCTAAGAAACAATTTTTAATGAAATATTTATCTTCAAAAATAATTGATTTGGAGCTTGAAGAAAGTTTAATACACTTCCCAAACTATTTCACAAATTGCAGAATACATAAAAAATCTTCAAACCAATGCGCACTTAATAATCTTATTCAAACTTTTTGTAATTATGGAATGTTCAAATTTCGAAATTTATGGAAAATAAAAATGCATAAATTTGATATTTTTTTAATAGAGCTGTTTTTTTTATTTATTTATTTTCTTAATAACTATAATAGGTATAATATGGTGCATTCAAATGATGCATAAAATCCTTAAACATCAATAGCAACTCGCTCCATTTTTATAAGTTTGTTTTTGATGCTTATACTAGACGATGCGCTGAACTAATCCAATCAACGGAGAATATTCAACTAATCGATCATGCATAAGCAAGCAATATACTTTTGTGTTTCTAGAACTTGCATTCTCCAGTTCGATAGAAACTCTCACATCAATTGGTCCCGTTTTAACAGACTCATTCTGATGCGAAAGATCAATAACAATAATCGGCGCATTTTCCTTAAACTCGCTAGGTGAAAGCAGCGGCCGAGACTCTTTCATATAATAGCTTTGTTGGAAATTTGTATACATGTCGTAGAGGCTAGCGAAACGTTCTCGTCCAAAATTAACATTCATGTCATCATATGGATACGTTTCAGAATTCAAGTACACTTTTATGTTTCTCGAGTGATTTTGAATTAGTGCTCCATTTAGTGTTAATGCTATTATCGCAAAACGGGGGCGCTCCCTGTTGGCTGCATGCATAACATTCCATATATGATGGGAATGTTCCCCTCCGTTAGTGCGGGATTAAGATAGCAGTCCCAGCTACGAAATGTTATTGGTAACGAACCACCGTTTTTATTCAAACTGAACATTGACAATTTTTTCTCATCGCTAAGTGCTACATTTTCCATGTTATATTGGAAGTATTCAGTTTAAATTCAACATCTCCAATTTTCGAATAAAATACATCTTCCATGCTTTTAGTCATGAGTAGTATAAGCTCGTGTTTACAATTTAACAAGACTTTATTATAGTCTTCTCCAAATCCAAGTAAGAATTTAAGAGGAACGGAGAAATTAAAATATCCACCGTTTGCTAGCTGTCTATCAGATTCATTAAACCATCCAGAGTTACTAGTTTTTTAAGGTGGTCGTTGTACCAACAAATTGTGTGCGATCGATTTCAATGCCAATTAATTCATATCGAATTTCATCAAACAAATAACCCATACCATTGTTTTTTAATTTACCAGCGTTAGTAGGTGTGTTGTCAGCCAAACAAATCGAGCCCTCAATATTAATAAAACTCTCGCTCGGTAATACATAAAGATCCTGATTTTGGATTGTAATTCGAACTTCATCATTAGTCTTAAATGATTGAAGGTAGGGTGAGTAACTATGATATTCTTTTTTTATTATGCTCTCGTCGGAATAGGGCTTCTCTCGAACATTCAAGATATCGCTTATTGCGTTCTGATTGTAAGACCCAAAGACTTTAAAAATAATCTGTTTGCAGGTTTAAGAGTTCTCCTTACTGATCTTGTTTCCTCTATGTTAGAACTCGGAATATTTGCGGTGGGGTTATTACACGCATATTTATTGTAAATAATCATTGTCGTGGTCTTAAATGTAAGCGAACTGTAAATTAACTACATTTCTTGATCAACAATCCGTAAAATTAATGACTGAATCTCTCTCGTGTTCACTGGCAAATAAATCAGGTTGTTAGGTTTCTCGCTCATTTTATAGCCTGGTGGCACGTTGAGAGTAAATTCATGCAACGCATGACTTGATTATTCGTTCACATATGATCCGCTTACAATATTACACTCCAAGCGAATTGTATTCACTTTCAATATATCGACAGGTTGATCTGAGGTATGTACGGTATTTGACTTTAGCGCCCTTTTATAAAATCCAAATAATTTGTCAATAGTACGCTCTCTGTCAAAATATATGGGATGTTCCTTAGTTGAAATCATGACCTGAAGTGTGTTGTTGTTGCTCTCGATAAGTGGATGATTTATTTTTTTGGGTTCTACTTCCTTCATTTTCTCTAATATAACATTACTTATGTCATTTAGCTCGTAGGATCCCACGGGAATCTCGAATACATGTTCTCCAATATGGAATAAATTATTATCATGATCCACATTTGGAATCGAGTTATACATATGAAAATCGATAAGAGCACATTCATAATCCGTATGTAGTATAATAGGCGGAAAGTAGTTTGCCGATAAAGTTGAACTGCATCCTGTTAACGTAAGTGTTGAACGTTCTTGTCGTTATATTTCAAATTCGAATGAAGTCTGCAAATCCTCGTCTATACCGTCCGTTATCTATGGGGTCATCTTTACAAATTAATAGAAAGCCATATCTTTCTTTCCAACATAATTAACAAATTTCCTTAAAACAATCGAAATTCATATCAACGCCTACATGATCCTGATAGACGTGCTTCATATTTAGGGCATCTTGTTTAAACATTAGAATTAGGTTTGCATTATCACGCGCAAGATGTTTCGGAATACGTGTGTATGTTTGGCATAAATAAAACGCATCGATGTTGCTATGTCGCCCCATCCAAAAGTACGCACGAATATTATTTTGTTTTTCACACGCTACATCATCAAATATCATTATCGAGTTCTTTTTGGCCTTGTCTGGTGCTATTACACTTTCATTTTCAGAATAAATAGCCCATGCCTTTGATTGGGACTACAAGTTTTTTTAAATTTTCGTATAACGACTTTGAATACAAATAAATATTTTCAAATTTGAGTCCATTGGGACTCTCGATCAAACTTATCATTACATTTGTTTTCCCACAGTTAGAAGGTCCAACAATTAGGGCTCTAATTGAACTGGGTAAAAGGCTACTGTGCCTGATCGTTTGGTTTTCATTATTTTTTAAATCGAAATTTCTCACTTCAATGTTCGCTTTTGCTTTATTAAACGCATATTAGTTAACGTTTTTTCATAAGCACGTCACTCATTAACAGCTCTTTGAAGAATAATGAGCTAATAAAATGGTAATGCACTTTTATAAACCATTTAGTAATAAAATTAACGTCTACCACGGAGGAAGTATCATTAATAAAATAATAAACTCACTGCCAGTAGAATTACACTTGCCAGCCTATCAGTTTTGTGGACCAGGAACAAAACTCCAGTCACGTTTGGAGCGCGGCGATAAGGGAATAAATCCATTAGACGCCGCCTGCAGAGAGCATGATATAGCATACTCAAACCACAAAGAATTAAGGAAACGTCATATAGCCGATCTGGTTCTAGCGGAAAGAGCGTGGGAGCGAGTTAAAGCGTCTGACAGCAGTTTTGGAGAAAAAGCCGCAGCATATCTCATAACTAACGCAATGAAAGCAAAGAAAAAATTCGACATGGGCCTCAATCAAAGGAAAAAGAAACCAACGCAATATGAAAAAAGAAAAAATTGGGCATGGGACTTAAACAGAGGAAAAAGAAGCCAAAACCATATGAAAAAAAGAAAAAAATTATAGTAATGTAGTTAGAGTGGCTTCAAATATGTTAAAAAAGAAAAAACCTTATGATATTCACTCGGCAATCCAAATAGCTAAGAAATTCATAGACAACTCAATTGGAGATAAGAAAAAAGATGTAATAATCCCGAGAATAATAAGTGTGCCCAAAGTGGGCGGGTTCTTGCCGCTTGTACCGATTTTAACAGCAATCGGTGCCTTAGGAGGGCTTGCGTCCGGTGGTTCAGCTATTGTTAAAACTTTTAACAGTGTTAATACCGCCAGAAAACAGCTAGAGGAGAATAAGCGAAATAATAAAAAAATAGAAGCAATTGCTTTAGGCAATGGTCTGTATCTAAAGCCATACCAAAAGGGATACGGTATATAAACTCTTCAAAAAACTTCTAGCACAATAAACCACTTCTACCCAATAAACCACTTTCAAACATTGATATTATGAACTTTGCACGCAAGCATATTCCTAATTTCAGAGGTGTATTTATGAGAGACTCACTTCCAAAACGTGTTCGTAAAAGGGAGTGTGGCATCATTAATTTAGACTCTTCGACAGGAGATGGGACACATTGGGTAGCTTTTTATAAAACAGAGAAGGAAAGTCGATATTTTGATAGCTTCGGGAATTTACCACCACCTTTAGAGCTAATCAAATATTTAGGAGATAACATTAAATACAATTATAAACGAGAACAACGGTTCGATACTTTTAACTGTGGACACTTGTGTTTAAGGTTTCTACTATTGAACCCAAGAACAAGAGCTGTCCTTTAATCAATCCTTTAAAGCTGTTTTTTAAAGAATATTTAATAAAGATTTATAAAAATTAAATTCAACTAGTATTTTTGTATTTTTTAATGCATGGAACTATATAACTTTTAATATCTTTTATATTTAATCAGTCTGATATGAACAACAGCTTGATAAACAACAAATAAACAACAAATAAACCGCAAATAAACAGCAAATAAACAACAAATAAACAACAACATACAACAACAAACATCAACAAACAACAAATAAACAACAAATAAACAACATTAAACAACAAATAAACAACAATAAACAACATTAAAAAACAATAAACAACAAATAATCAACAAATAAACAACAGTAAACAACAATAAACAACAATAAACAACAATAAGCAACAATAAACAACAAATAAACAACAAATAAACAACAAATAAACAACAAATAAACAACAAATAAACAACAATAAACAACAAATAAACAACAAATAAACAACAATAAACAACAATAAACAACAAATAATCAACAAATAAACAACAATAAACAACAATAAACAACAAATAAACAGCAAAAAAAACATCAAACAACAAATAAACCACTGGTTTCGTATTTAAGAATATGAAGGAACATATTCTGAAGGAATTAACAAAGACAAGAAACGCATTAAAACGAAAATTTCAAAGCATAAAATTAGGGAGAGAAGAAAATATCAATTAGAAGAGACATTTAAACCAATTACGCAACCTCTTAAAAGACTCATCACTGGAAATATACTACCCAATCAGCCTTTAAAGACGAAGAAAGAAGAAAATGAAGATTATGCAAAACAAGAAATTAAAGTAGATCAAAACTATAGTAATGTATCTCATGATACATATGATGAGGAAGATCAATTCTATTCTCAACCTTTTGTGTCAACTAATGAAAGCAATAATCAGCATACTGTAACAAGCAATGTGAGTTATAATTTAAATCTGAGTGAGCTAGAGCGAAAGGGCGAGCTTGATAAAGCCTTTGGCCCCTACAAGAAAAGCGGAGAAATGAAATTGGGAGCAACTAAATTAATTGTAGATGATAATGAAATAATATTAGAAACCGATGAAAGGTGGAAACTAACACCGGGATTATATTCTTTAATCTACCGTAAAAACCCCCAAGGCTATGACGAAATGTATTTGGAATCATATCAGAAAATTTTAATAAAAACCAATGCTCATAGAAGAAATCACTTATAACAAGAAACAATTTTTAATGAAATATTTATCTTCAAAAATAATTGATTTGGAGCTTGAAGAAAGTTTAATACACTTCCCAAACTATTTCACAAATTGCAGAATACATAAAAATCTTCAAACCAATGCGCACTTAATAATCTTATTCAAACTTTTTGTAATTATGGAATGTTCAAATTTCCGAAATTTATGGAAAATAAAAATGCATAAATTTGATATTTTTTTAATAGAGCTGTTTTTTTTATTTATTTATTTTCTTAATAACTATAATAGGTATAATATGGTGCATTCAAATGATGCATAAAATCCTTAAACATCAATAGCAACTCGCTCCATTTTTATAAGTTTGTTTTTGATGCTTATACTAGACGATGCGCTGAACTAATCCAATCAACGGAGAATATTCAACTAATCGATCATGCATAAGCAAGCAATATACTTTTGTGTTTCTAGAACTTGCATTCTCCAGTTCGATAGAAACTCTCACATCAATTGGTCCCGTTTTAACAGACTCATTCTGATGCGAAAGATCAATAACAATAATCGGCGCCTTTTCCTTAAACTCGCTAGGTGAAAGCAGCGGCCGAGACTCTTTCATATAATAGCTTTGTTGGAAATTTGTATACATGTCGTAGAGGCTAGCGAAACGTTCTCGTCCAAAATTAACATTCATGTCATCATATGGATACGTTTCAGAATTCAAGTACACTTTTATGTTTCTCGAGTGATTTTGAATTAGTGCTCCATTTAGTGTTAATGCTATTATCGCAAAACGGGGGCGCTCCCTGTTGGCTGCATGCATAACATTCCATATATGATGGGAATGTTCCCCTCCGTTAGTGCGGGATTAAGATAGCAGTCCCAGCTACGAAATGTTATTGGTAACGAACCACCGTTTTTATTCAAACTGAACATTGACAATTTTTTCTCATCGCTAAGTGCTACATTTTCCATGTTATATTGGAAGTATTCAGTTTAAATTCAACATCTCCAATTTTCGAATAAAATACATCTTCCATGCTTTTAGTCATGAGTAGTATAAGCTCGTGTTTACAATTTAACAAGACTTTATTATAGTCTTCTCCAAATCCAAGTAAGAATTTAAGAGGAACGGAGAAATTAAAATATCCACCGTTTGCTAGCTGTCTATCAGATTCATTAAACCATCCAGAGTTACTAGTTTTTTAAGGTGGTCGTTGTACCAACAAATTGTGTGCGATCGATTTCAATGCCAATTAATTCATATCGAATTTCATCAAACAAATAACCCATACCATTGTTTTTTAATTTACCAGCGTTAGTAGGTGTGTTGTCAGCCAAACAAATCGAGCCCTCAATATTAATAAAACTCTCGCTCGGTAATATATAAAGATCCTGATTTTGGATTGTAATTCGAACTTCATCATTAGTCTTAAATGATTGAAGGTAGGGTGAGTAACTATGATATTCTTTTTTATTATGCTCTCGTCGGAATAGGGCTTCTCTCGAACATTCAAGATATCGCTTATTGCGTTCTGATTGTAAGACCCAAAGACTTTAAAAATAATCTGTTTGCAGGTTTAAGAGTTCTCCTTACTGATCTTGTTTCCTCTATGTTAGAACTCGGAATATTTGCGGTGGGGTTATTACACGCATATTTATTGTAAATAATCATTGTCGTGGTCTTAAATGTAAGCGAACTGTAACGCTCTCTTCACGTAAATTAACTAAATTTCCGTCTTGATCAACAATCCGTAAAATTAATGACTGAATCTCTCGTGTTCACTGGCAAATAAATCAGGTTGTTAGGTTTCTCGCTCATTTTATAGCCTGGTGGCACGTTGAGAGTAAATTCATGCAACGCATGACTTGATTATTCGTTCACATATGATCCGCTTACAATATTACACTCCAAGCGAATTGTATTCACTTTCAATATATCGACAGGTTGATCTGAGGTATGTACGGTATTTGACTTTAGCGCCCTTTTATAAAATCCAAATAATTTGTCAATAGTACGCTCTCTGTCAAAATATATGGGATGTTCCTTAGTTGAAATCATGACCTGAAGTGTGTTGTTGTTGCTCTCGATAAGTGGATGATTTATTTTTTTGGGTTCTACTTCCTTCATTTTCTCTAATATAACATTACTTATGTCATTTAGCTCGTAGGATCCCACGGGAATCTCGAATACATGTTCTCCAATATGGAATAAATTATTATCATGATCCACATTTGGAATCGAGTTATACATATGAAAATCGATAAGAGCACATTCATAATCCGTATGTAGTATAATAGGCGGAAAGTAGTTTGCCGATAAAGTTGAACTGCATCCTGTTAACGTAAGTGTTGAACGTTCTTGTCGTTATATTTCAAATTCGAATGAAGTCTGCAAATCCTCGTCTATACCGTCCGTTATCTATGGGGTCATCTTTACAAATTAATAGAAAGCCATATCTTTCTTTCCAACATAATTAACAAATTTCCTTAAAACAATCGAAATTCATATCAACGCCTACATGATCCTGATAGACGTGCTTCATATTTAGGGCATCTTGTTTAAACATTAGAATTAGGTTTGCATTATCACGCACAAGATGTTTCGGAATACGTGTGTACGTTTGGCATAAATAAAACGCATCGATGTTGCTATGTCGCCCCATGCAAAAGTACGCACGAATATTATTTTGTTTTTCACACGCTACATCATCAAATATCATTATCGAGTTCTTTTTGGCCTTGTCTGGTGCTATTACACTTTCATTTTCAGAATAAATAGCCCATGCCTTTGATTGGGACTACAAGTTTTTTTAAATTTTCGTATAACGACTTTGAATACAAATAAATATTTTCAAATTTGAGTCCATTGGGACTCTCGATCAAACTTATCATTACATTTGTTTTCCCACAGTTAGAAGGTCCAACAATTAGGGCTCTAATTGAACTGGGTAAAAGGCTACTGTGCCTGATCGTTTGGTTTTCATTATTTTTTAAATCGAAATTTCTCACTTCAATGTTCGCTTTTGCTTTATTAAACGCATATTAGTTAACGTTTTTTCATAAGCACGTCACTCATTAACAGCTCTTTGAAGAATAATGAGCTAATAAAATGGTAATGCACTTTTATAAACCATTTAGTAATAAAATTAACGTCTACCACGGAGGAAGTATCATTAATAAAATAATAAACTCACTGCCAGTAGAATTACACTTGCCAGCCTATCAGTTTTGTGGACCAGGAACAAAACTCCAGTCACGTTTGGAGCGCGGCGATAAGGGAATAAATCCATTAGACGCCGCCTGCAGAGAGCATGATATAGCATACTCAAACCACAAAGAATTAAGGAAACGTCATATAGCCGATCTGGTTCTAGCGGAAAGAGCGTGGGAGCGAGTTAAAGCGTCTGACAGCAGTTTTGGAGAAAAAGCCGCAGCATATCTCGTAACTAACGCAATGAAAGCAAAGAAAAAATTCGGCATGGGCCTCAATCAAAGGAAAAAGAAACCAACGCAATATGAAAAAAAGAAAAAATTGGGCATGGGACTGAAACAGAGGAAAAAGAAGCCAAAACCATATGAAAAAAAGAAAAAAATTATAGTAATGTAGTTAGAGTGGCTTCAAATATGTTAAAAAAGAAGAAACCTTATGATATTCACTCGGCAATCCAAATAGCTAAGAAATTCATAGACAACTCAATTGGAGATAAGAAAAAATGTAATAATCCCGAGAATAATAAGTGTGCCTAAAGTGGGCGGGTTCTTGCCGCTTGTACCGATTTTAACAGCAATCGGTGCCTTAGGAGGGCTTGCGTCCGGTGGTTCAGCTATTGTTAAAACTTTTAACAGTGTTAATACCGCCAGAAAACAGCTAGAGGAGAATAAGCGAAATAATAAAAAAATAGAAGCAATTGCTTTAGGCAATGGTCTGTATCTAAAGCCATACCAAAAGGGATACGGTATATCAACTCTTCAAAAAACTTCTAGCACAATAAACCACTTCTACCCAATAAACCACTTTCAAACATTGATATTATGAACTTTGCACGCAAGCATATTCCTAATTTCAGAGGTGTATTTATGAGAGACTCACTTCCAAAACGTGTTCGTAAAAGGGAGTGTGGCATCATTAATTTAGACTCTTCGACAGGAGATGGGACACATTGGGTAGCTTTTTATAAAACAGAGAAGGAAAGTCGATATTTTGATAGCTTCGGGAATTTACCACCACCTTTAGAGCTAATCAAATATTTAGGAGATAACATTAAATACAATTATAAACGAGAAGAACGGTTCGATACTTTTAACTGTGGACACTTGTGTTTAAGGTTTCTACTATTGAACCCAAGAACAAGAGCTGTCCTTTAATCAATCCTTTAAAGCTGTTTTTTAAAGAATATTTAATAAAGATTTATAAAAATTAAATTCAACTAGTATTTTTGTATTTTTTAATGCATGGAACTATATAACTTTTAATATCTTTTATATTTAATCAGTCTGATATGTACAACAGCTTGATAAACAACAAATAAACAACAAATAAACCGCAAATAAACAGCAAATAAACAACAAATAAACAACAACATACAACAACAAACATCAACAAACAACAAATAAACAACAAATAAACAACATTAAACAACAAATAAACAACAATAAACAACATTAAAAAACAATAAACAACAAATAATCAACAAATAAACAACAGTAAACAACAATAAACAACAATAAACAACAATAAGCAACAATAAACAACAAATAAACAACAAATAAACAACAAATAAACAACAAATAAACAACAAATAAACAACAATAAACAACAAATAAACAACAAATAAACAACAATAAACAACAATAAACAACAAATAATCAACAAATAAACAACAATAAACAACAATAAACAACAAATAAACAGCAAAAAAAAACATCAAACAACAAATAAACCACTGGTTTCGTATTTAAGAAAATGAAGGAACATATTCTGAAGGAATTAACAAAGACAAGAAACGCATTTAAACGAAAATTTCAAAGCATAAAATTAGGGAGAGAAGAAAATATCAATTAGAAGAGACATTTAAACCAATTACGCAACCTCTTAAAAAACTCATCACTGGAAATATACTACCCAATCAGCCTTTAAAGACGAAGAAAGGAGAAAATGAAGATTATGCAAAACAAGAAATTAAAGTAGATCAAAACTATAGTAATGTATCTCATGATACATATGATGAGGAAGATCAATTCTATTCTCAACCTTTTGTGTCAACTAATGAAAGCAATAATCAGCATACTGTAACAAGCAATGTGAGTTATAATTTGAATCTGAGTGAGCTAGAGCGAAAGGGCGAGCTTGATAAAGCCTTTGGCCCCTACAAGAAAAGCGGAGAAATGAAATTGGGAGCAACTAAATTAATTGTAGATGATAATGAAATAATATTAGAAACCGATGAAAGGTGGAAACTAACACCGGGATTATATTCTTTAATCTACCGTAAAAACCCCCAAGGCTATGACGAAATGTATTTGGAATCATATCAGAAAATTTTAATAAAAACCAATGCTCATAGAAGAAATCACTTATATAATGATGCTCTTAAGGGTAATCGCTCTAAAAATATCTCACAATCATAAAAAAAACTGTTTCCATCAATGAACGCGCCTAGTGCGATGTCTACACCTAACCGCCGTACAAAATCTATTCGTGAAGGGGGCGGTCTAATGACACTTAATACAAGTAAACCAAATTATATAAACTGTTGTTTATACATATGGGATGATCCGAATGAGATCGTTAATAGACTGAGACTTCTAGTTGCATCACAATTAGCTGGTCATAGTAATCATAACAATGAAATAGTTTCCATAATTGAAGAGCTGCGAGAAGCAAAAATAATTTTTTAAATAAAAATTATGTGTTCAATGATTTTAGCAACAATATCAAAATGTCGCTTGACAAGTTCGGTCATTTTTCCTCCAGCAACATTACAAACCAAAATTATACTATGAAGAAAGTAATATTATTTTTTCAAACAAAAGACTTAAAAATGTAGGTGAACCCCTAGAAGACAATGATGTATGCACAAAAATATTTATGGAACGTAAAATAAAGCAAACGATGAGAAAGAAAGATAAACTCTTAATTGAGCAAATTACATCGAACGAGAAACTGATGGGCGAGATAGCATCTAGTTTCCAGAATATAAAAGGTGAGTATAAAAGTGAAATTCAAAACACAGATAAATCACTTAAAGAATACGTGAACATAGAAATTGAAACATTACGTCGTCTAATTAGCACTGAAAATCGAAAGATGTTATCTGCAATGGAGACATTAAAAACCCATATATTTACATATTTTAAACAACACGCAGTTTAGGGGAGAACTATAAATAATGCATGCACTTGTGAGGTATAAGGTAAAGACTTAATGGTCGTCGACAAGTTCGGTCACTTCTCTAATGAGTGACACAACAGGAAATATGATCTCCAGTTGTTGGACTTGCATATGGATAATAAGCAATATGTTGATGCACAAAACAGGCGAATTAAAAACATCAGTAACGCAATTAACGAAAAAGACACGGCTAACACAAATTTTCTACAATCGAGAATCAACGAAGCGACACAAGACTTGCACACGCTTATAAACATATAAAATGAAAAAAACGTAAAAAAAAATATATAAAAAAAAAAACCTAATTCAATATTGAAAGACTCATTATTAACATACGCATCAAGTGAAGTTGACATTAAGAACAGAAAATATATGGATGGAAAAAATAAATCAATGGGAAAACATGACTAAAAGAGATTTAATTAATGAATTACATGCACCAGCCCGTAAAAGCTTTAGGCGTCGACGTGTCGTTATAAAAGGAATCGACGACCTTTGGCAAGCAGATTTGGTAGAAATGGGAAAGTACTCGTCATCGAACAAAGGCTATAAATTTCTATTGACGGTTATCGACACATTCTCTAAATATGCATGGGAAGTTGCATTGAAATTTAAATCAGCTAAAGACGTTACTAACGCTTTATCAAGTATTTTTAATTTGGACGAATTCCTAAGAATTTACAAGCCGACGATGAGAAAGAGTTCTTTAATACTACTTTCAAAACATTATGTGAAAAAATAACATCAACCACTATTCGACATACAGGTTAAAAGCGTCTATTGTTGAACGTTTTAATAGAACCATCAAGGAAATGATGTGGCGAGAGTTTAGTTTCAAAGGAACATATCGTTGGATTGAAATGTATAATAAATTGATTGATGAGTATAATCGAAAACATCATAGAACTATTAAAATGAAACCGATAAAAGTGACCTCATTAAATGAAGATAATCTGTTAAACACTGTTTACAATCATATTAAAATTTTTCACGTTGCAAAATTTCATGTGGGTGACTATGTTCGTATAAGCATGCATAAACATACATTTGAAAAGGGATTTACTCCCAACTGGACAACGGAAATTTTTAAAATTGAACGAATATAAAAAACAAACCCAACTACATACATACTAGAAGACTATCAGGGTGCGCGCCTTCAAGGGGATTTCTATAAGGAAGAGCTAAGGAAAACACGTTATCCAAGCACTTATTTAGTTGAAAAGGTAATGAAACAAAAAAACGATCGAGTTTTTGTTAAATGGTTGGGGTTCCCTAATGAACACAACTCTTGGATAAACAAGAACGAGGTGCTCTAAATGGCAACAGATCATCAACGACGAACCCCTGAAACCATTACACTCAAACACACACACACACCCATGTACACACACACACATACACACACAGCAATATTATACCAATTAATTTTCAATAAAAGACATTCAAATGAAATTCATAAAATGCGTATTTATTTATTCATGTTTATTTATTTATTTATTTATATATATACATATATATATAGTTTTTTTTCTTATATATCTACAAATCACAATTAGCTTATGAACTTATTCTATAATGACCCCAAGCATATGTTTGGATGCCATCTTCTCTTATTTTTCTCTTATCATCTAATCCACTTAAAGTGGTTTTCTTAAATCTATGCGTATATAAATTATGGAACTTAGTTCTAAACATTAGCATACTATCACATAATTTCTTATTTTCAAATAAACATTCCTTATACCTATTTAAAATTAATTTACCTAACTCAAATTTTTTGACTCCTTTAGATTTTTTATGCACCCTCCGCCTTAAAGCGATAAGGAGTACATCTTTGCCCTTAAACCTACAAACTCGACCATACTTTTTCCGCAGTTTTCGTCTTTCATCATTCCTAACACCTTTTTATTGCATCTTTTTATCCCGAATTTAACCGCTAAATCTTCGGGGTATTCCGAAGTATCAAACTTCATATCTACATCTTTGCTTATATCCGCAAAGAAATCATTCGTTTGAATGGAATAAATAAATGAGTCTGTATCCATATAATTTAATTCAACTGCCCCTTGGAATTTGGGCTTCATGTAATCTTAGTGGAAATCATGCATTTTCCACTTTGATAATTCTAAGACTGTGAACCCTTAATACATCGCCTTATCATAAGTATTATGAAGTCGCTTCATCTGTATATCATACATGTCTTCAGCAAATTGTGCAGAGCTATGAAAATTAGTCTTTGCAATCAGCGCTCGTGCTCCCAACCGATTGCGGCTCACTGTTCCCCAAGACGTGACTAGCTTGACATTTTTCCGTTTTTCAACGTTTTCCATCGTTTTTCCATAAACGGCATTGTTCAATAGCTTAAAGAAATCTTTCTCGAAATTGTTCTGTGCGATTGTTCTATGATGTGTGTTAAGATCAATGTATTTTTTCAGCCATGCCGACTGTTTGAATCTTAACAAACGATGGATCTTTGTCAGCTCTAGTCCGTTAATCAAGCACTGCTGCAAATTTCTGTAGTGTATGGTATTTTACATTGGACCTCAGGTCAGCAATTAGTTTGTTGACTTTTGCTGCTGGTGTGGATCTTTGGTTAAGCGGACAAAACGGAAGATCATTATGTAAATCGTGTAGGTTTGATGGATACATTATAGAATATAAACATATTCTGAGGTTTTTTTTGCAATATTTATAACATCAAATGATGAAATTTCTTCTTCGGTCAACCACTGAAAGCCTGTATAACGGAGACATTGTGACATGGCCCAACCGTTTAGATTGTTTGCATCCAAATACATAAGGTACTCAGACGATTTGCTGGCATCGTATTCAGAGAGATATTTATGATTGGCTTTGAGTACCTTTTACAGCACTGTACAAGCCCACCACGAATTTCGCTCTGAATAAATCTATACATATCAATGTCAGTTAGCAGCTTCAGCTCAATTTCTGTTGTCTTGAGCATAGCATCTCAAGGCAGACCAGGAGTTGTATAATAATAAGCCGGATCAAGAGAGTAAATTTTCTGACAAATTTCTCTGAAATTTAGGTAAATGTCTGCTAACAAAAGCACATCAGTTTTAAGATACCATTCCATGTAATCTCTTAAGGTTTGACAACCAAAAACTGTCCAGACATGTTGAGCATGTGCATAATCTTCTTCTGTACATTCGGAGTTTGTGAGGCTATTAAAGAAATTTTCTCTCGAAGGTAGAGAGCTCTCACTTAAACGACTCTCTGAGTCTAAATATTCGTATGGGAACACCCCTTTTCTATGAACCAGGTTGAATTGGTCAACAAGTGGGAAGAAACGTCTGACACTTTCAAACCTTTCAACACCTAAGTTTGCGCTTAGCGCATCTAAACTTGTTGCCATGAAACGATATGTATCGAGAAATCTAATTTCAAGATTTTTATCGTGGGAGGCAATGTGCGTATATTTAGAAAGGGATATGTACAATTCCTTATTCAGTGGGAGAACCTTGATTTCACCATCGACTTTGTTTAATTCTCTAACGAATAAATGTGAATCATACTTAGAGAAGTTATTGAAAAATACAGGGACAAAAGGTGCAATTTGGAAATTAATGTTGCAGGCATTATGCACTGCGCCTCTAAATTTACCAGTTAAATGACAATGATCTCTTACGCGATCAGCTCCTAACGCCTTTTTACAAATATGGCAGTTAAAAGCCATTCTAAAACCATTTTCCTCTTCAGAACTCATTGTTATGGGTCTAACTGTACTCAGGTATGAGGTGTAAATTTCGTTCACATCTTTTATTAGAGATTTAACGAAATTTTCACCTGCATTTTCACCTGTCTCCATAACAAATTTGTCTAAATTGGAATTAAAGGCGCATTTGATGAAATACGAGAATGCAATGGGAACATGTTCATGTGTTGCCACTACATTCTCACTAACTCTACAGTTTAAGGGCTTTAACATGCACTCGAAATCTGCATAGACTACGAAGGGTACATCTAAACTACGATTAAAATTTTTAAAACTTAGACTTGCCTTTTCCACCGTTGGCAAGGTCGATACCATCTTTCCACACTGCTCTTTATGCTCCTCGTGTAGTTTTATGCTGTGGGAATAGTTTAGGCACGTGCCACAGAACAGGAGCTCTTCGGTGTGGCTTGTTAATTGTGTGCGTACAAGTCTGAAAATATATTTCAATGTATTTCATAAGTATTTTTTCTAAATATATGCATATGTTTATTTATATTTGAGTACATACCTTGATAAATTTCTTATCCATACAAAATGGACCCGACCTTCCATCTCAAACAGCATTAGGCTCACGTGGGCCCAATAACTGCTCCAATCTCCTCGTTGAATCCGAAAACATTTACGCTTATGGTCGGGTTTTGCTCTTCAAACACTTTGAGTTGTTTCAAAGGGAGAGGAAACTCCATGTTTTCAAAATTAAGCGTTAAATGCTCGGAATATTTCACGTTTACCAACGCTTTTGTCGCCTTTAGCGTTTTTGGTAAAGCGATCCAACTCGATACTTTTAATGGAGTATATTTGTTCACATTAAGCTCCATGCGAAGAATTTTTGCCAGGCTCCAGCCACTATCCTTCTCCTGAAATTCGTCCATTTTTGCCTTTATACTCGCAGAGTGATCTATGAATGCATCCTCAAGGCTTGTTGACTGCGTTACAACACCCATTTCTGTTTGATGCGACTTCACAGATCTTATCACCTCCTCATCAACATATTTTACATACTCTGCGAAGAGCTCGAAATTAGCCTTCACAAAAGTATGCATATGTAAAATATTTTTGAGGAGAGGGAGTAGAGCCGCTGATGCATCGCACATAAATTCTTCCGGCAGAAGAAGTCCATCCTTTCTGTTCTCGAAAGAATATGTGCATATGCGGTTCTTGAAACCGCTTGCGATCAGCTTTACCTGCTCATTCACTGGTGTGAAAACACGGATCTTGTGAGCATTTGACCTGAAGTGCGTGCTCCATTTCGCTTGTAGCATGTACACATCACACGCAGAACAATAAATAGCATGCTTGGGTGTTGGCATAGCAGTTTTATTGTAGCTGGTGGTGGAAATTGGGTTGCCGATGCTAGATCCAGTGGTGTAGTTGGAGTGGGTGGTGAAGCTGGGGTTGAAGGCGTTAGATCCGGTGGCGAAGTCGAAGTGGGCGTTGAAGGTAGGATTGGCGATTGTAGATCCGATGGCGTAGTCGAAGTGGGCGTTGAATGTATTGGAGTTGATGTTGCCGTTATAGTTATTGTAGTTGTATCCGATGTGGGTAGTAGGTCCGTTATAGGTGGCGATGGGTCCGTTGGGGGTGGCCCCCTGAGGAGAACGTTCGAGATTATCAGCGGCTTATCTCCTCTGGTGTGGGTGGTGACAGATCCGTGGGGGGTGGCGAAAGGGCCGCTAGCGTTGGCGGTAGGCCCCCTGAGGAGAACGTTTGAAATGATAACCGGCTTATCTCCTCTGGTGTGGGTGGTGGCAGATCCGTTGGGAGTGGCGATGGGTCCGTTGACGAAGGCGAAGGTCCGTTGGAGGTGGCAGCAGGTCCGTTGGCGGTGGCGATGGGTCCGTTGGGGGTGGCGAATAGTCCGTTGGAGGTGGCAGCAGGTCCGTTGGCGGTGGCGATGGGTCCGTTGGGGGTGGCAATGGGTCCGTTGGGGGTGGCGATGGTTCCGTTGGCGATGTTGTTGCTTCTAAACACAACATTATCGAAATAGTTTGGAGTGCTGTTGCGACCCATGTTCTTATTATAACTAATATAATTGAACGCGTGGTCGCAGTCAGCGTTGGAGTTGTTGTTATTGTTGTTGCACTTGTTGAAAGCCATTTTACACACACAAAGATTTTTTTTGAGTTTGAGGATTTGAGGTTTTAGAGAGACGATAGTTCAGGAACTACTGATGCGGGTTCAATGAAGGAAAGGAGCCTTTATAGCTCAGGGACTGATTTTTCTATTACTTCATTCAATTGATAAATGTTAGAGATAGGGACAAACAGGTTTAAGAGGACATAGGGTATGATCCGGTGCATCTACAATACAAGCGTGTACACTTTTTAAAGAAACTTCTCACGCCCAAAGTCATAAAACAATCAAAATAATGTGAAGATGAAAGAAGATATCCTAAAAATCAGTGAAATCTGGGGCATTCGATGAGTCTGATACTAAAAATTGACACGTAAACCACAAGTCATAAAACTAGAATAATTAGGAGAAAATAATTACAGAAGCCCATCCATACATTACCTGAATACATGATTAGTTCTTTAGCCTTGCCACACGCACCCAGAATAGAGCTGTTTACCCTTGTCAGTAGGTGTCTATATGCGTGAAATTTACGATCGAACCGAAAAAATAGACGAACAAGTCGATGCGTGCACTTGTGCGCACGTGATCTCATAACCCCCTCCCAATTAAAATCTGAATTTAAATGAGCGGCCTCTTATTAAACCAGTTTTTGCCACTTTCCTCAGCTCCCCCCTCTTCAAAAGGTCACAAAGGCCCATGACGATTGGTTCCCTCACTTCCCCCTCCCTAAAAAAGGGATCACGTACCTGCATATTAACGATCGGTCCCCTCACACCCCTCCCTCAAAAGGGGTCAGGTGTCTGCATATTAATTAGGGTCACGTAGGGTCATAAATCATTAATTATTCACATCACGTAATTAAATTGACAGCAACTTCCTGTCACAGAACATACAATTCCCTACTACTCCCATCGAACTGGTTCGAGTAGGGACTTACGTGGATGCGCTGAGTAGGCAAAATGAACTTATGGATAGGTAACCGAAGAGATTGTTGATCCGTGTACAGTTTCTAAACTAGTTGAATCCGATAGCCCTTATTATTCCATATAGAAAAATTCACCGTTAAAATGTTCAGAGTGTCCAGACCGAGCAGAATATATGTCTGAAAGATTTGGTAGGGGTGATTGGTGCTACACTCGATGATGTAGATTTCCTACTACAAACGGAGCAGATAAGGGACGCAGACATCTGCAAATTACGTGAAAGGTTGGAAAATTGTATAATCACCGGGTTTGAATTAATTGATGGCATCGTTTATAGGAGAAATATTAATGACGAATTATGTTCGTATGCCCCTAGTCATCTACATGACGAATTAATAAGGAAGTGCCATGAAAAGCCAGGCACCTTGCTGCTGAGAAATGTGTAAGTAGCCTGAATGAGAAATATTGGTTTCCTCTAATGAGATCCAAAGTCGATATGCACATTCAGAACTGTTTGCCGTGTATCTTACATTCCGTCCCAAGAACAGTACATAACCGAACCATGCATAGTATACCTAAAACGCCGATACCTTTCGATACTATCTGTTGCACGTATTTACTCTGTTGCGGCTCAACGCGAATGCTAGATTTCTAGCGCCAGATAAAGCAAGGGAATGTGTAATGGCTAGTTGGCGCTTATATACAATATTTTTATTCCAATGTGATGTTCTATGCACTTTAAAATTCTGTCGATTTTACAATAGGTTAGTGTCGATTTTACATGTAGGTTAGGGAGAGGAAACCCCATGTTTTCAAAATTAAGCGTTAAATGCTCGCTTAATTGGATGACGGTGGCGTTAATATCGTCGATGGTATAGCTGCTGCTTCTATTCGCATTGCCTTGCGGTATTTTAAAAGCGGAAATTAACGCCCACTTGAAGCAAAACTCATCGGAATTTTTCACGTTTACCAACGCTTTTGTCGCCTTTAGCGTTTTTGGTAAAGCGATCCAACTCGATACTTTTAATGGAGTATATTTGTTCACATTAAGCTCCATGCGAAGAATTTTTGCCAGGCTCCAGCCACTATCCTTCTCCTGAAATCCGTCCATTTTCGCCTTTATACTCGCAGAGTGATCTATGAATGCATCCTCAAGGCTTGTTGACTGCGTTACAACACCCATTTCTGTTTGATGCGACTTCACAGATCTTATCACCTCCTCATCAACATATTTTACATACTCTGCGAAGAGCTCGAAATTAGCCTTCACAGAAGTATGCATATGTAAAATATTTTTGAGGAGAGGGAGTAGAGCCACTGATGCATCGCACATAAATTCTTCCGGCAGAAGAAGTCCATCCTTTCTGTTCTCGAAAGAATATGTGCATATGCGGTTCTTGAAACCGCTTGCGATCAGCTTTACCTGCTCATTCACTGCTGTGAAAACACGGATCTTGTGAGCATTTGACCTGAAGTGCGTGCTCCATTTCGCTTGTAGCATGTACACATCACACGCAGAACAATAAATAGCATGCTTGGGTGTTGGCATAGCAGTTTTATTGTAGCTGGTGGTGGAAATTGGGTTGCCGATGCTAGATCCAGTGGTGTAGTTGGAGTGGGTGGTGAAGCTGGGGTTGAAGGCGTTAGATCCGGTGGCGTAGTCGAAGTGGGCGTTGAAGGTAGGATTGGCGATTGTAGATCCGGTGGCGTAGTCGAAGTGGGCGTTGAATGTGTTGGAGTTGATGTTGCCGTTATAGTTATTGTAGTTGTATCCGATGTGGGTAGTAGGTCCGTTATAGGTGGCGATGGGTCCGTTGGGGGTGGCCCCCTGAGGAGAACGTTCGAGATTATCAGCGGCTTATCTCCTCTGGTGTGGGTGGTGACAGATCCGTGGGGGGTGGCGAAAGGGCCGCTAGCGTTGGCGGTAGGCCCCCTGAGGAGAACGTTTGAAATGATAACCGGCTTATCTCCTCTGGTGTGGGTGGTGGCAGATCCGTTGGGAGTGGCGATGGGTCCGTTGACGAAGGCGAATGGTCCGTTGGAGGTGGCAGCAGGTCCGTTGGCGGTGGCGATGGGTCCGTTGGGGGTGGCGAATGGTCCGTTGGAGGTGGCAGCAGGTCCGTTGGCGGTGGCGATGGGTCCGTTGGGGGTGGCAATGGGTCCGTTGGGGGTGGCGATGGTTCCGTTGGCGATGTTGTTGCTTCTAAACACAACATTATCGAAATAGTTTGGAGTGCTGTTGCGACCCATGTTCTTATTATAACTAATATAATTGAACGCGTGGTCCCAAGAACAGTACATAACCGAACCATGTATAGTATACCTAAAACGCCGATACCTTTCGATACTATCTGTTGCACGTATTTCCTCTGTTGCGGCTCAACGCGAATGCTAGATTTCTAGCGCCAGATAAAGCAAGGGAATGTGTAATGGCTCTTTGGCGCTTATATACAATATTTTTATTCCAATGTGATGTTCTATGCACTTTAAAATTCTGTCGATTTTACAATAGGTTCGTGTCAATTTTACATGTAGGTTAGGGAGAGGAAACTCCATGTTTTCAAAATTAAGCGTTAAATGCTCGCTTAATTGGATGACGGTGGCGTTAATATCGTCGATGGTATAGCTGCTGCTTCTATTCGCATTGCCTTGCGGTATTTTAAAAGCGGAAATTAACGCCCACTTGAAGCAAAACTCATCGGAATTTTTCACGTTTACCAACGCTTTTGTCGCCTTTAGCGTTTTTTGTAAAGCGATCCAACTCGATACTTTTAATGGAGTATATTTGTTCACATTAAGCTCCATGCGAAAAAATTTTGCCAGGCTCCAGCCACTATCCTTCTCCTGAAATTCGTCCATTTTCGCCTTTATACTCGCAGAGTGATCTATGAATGCATCCTCAAGGCTTGTTGACTGCGTTACAACACCCATTTCTGTTTGATGCGACTTCACAGATCTTATCACCTCCTCATCAACATATTTTACATACTCTGCGAAGAGCTCGAAATTAGCCTTCACAGAAGTATGCATATGTAAAATATTTTTGAGGAGAGGGAGTAGAGCCACTGATGCATCGCACATAAATTCTTCCGGCAGAAGAAGTCCATCCTTTCTGTTCTCGAAAGAATATGTGCATATGCGTTTCTTGAAACCGCTTGCGATCAGCTTTACCTGCTCATTCACTGGTGTGAAAACACGGATCTTGTGAGCATTTGACCTGAAGTGCGTGCTCCATATCGCTTGTAGCATGTACACATCACACGCAGAACAATAAATAGCATGCTTGGGTGTTGGCATAGCATTTTTATTGTAGCTGGTGGTTGAAATTGGGTTGCCGATGCTAGATCCAGTGGAGTAGTTGCAGTGGGTGGTGAAGCTGGAGTTGAAGGCGTTAGATCCGGTGGCGTAGTCGAAGTGGGCGTTGAAGGTGGGATTGGCGATTGTAGATCCGGTGGCGTAGTCGAAGTGGGCGTTGAAAGTGTTGGAGTTGATGTTGCCGTTATAGTTGTTGTAGTTGTATCCGATGTGGGTAGTAGGTCCGTTATAGGTGGCGATGGGTCCGTTGGGGGTGGCCCCCCGAGGAGAACGTTCGAGATTATCACCGGCTTATCTCCTCTGGTGTGGGTGGTGACAGATCCGTGGGGGGTGGCGAAAGGGCCGCTAGCGTTGGCGGTAGGCCCCCTGAGGAGAACGTTTGAAATGATAACCGGCTTATCTCCTCTGGTGTGGGTGGTGGCAGATCCGTTAGGAGTGGCGATGGGTCCGTTGACGAAGGCGAATGGTCCGTTGGAGGTGGCAGCAGGTCCGTTGGCGGTGGCGATGGGTCCGTTGGGGGTGGCGAATGGTCCGTTGGAGGTGGCAGCAGGTCCGTTGGCGGTGGCGATGGGTCCTTCGGGGGTGGCAATGGGTTGGTTGGGGGTGGCGTTGGCGATGTTGTTGCTTCTAAACACAACATTATCGAAATAGTTTGGAGTGCTGTTGCGACCCATGTTCTTATTATAACTAATATAATTGAACGCGTGGTCGCAGTCAGCGTTGGAGTTGTTGTTATTGTTGTTGCACTTGTTGAAAGCCATTTTACACACAAAAAGATTTTTTTTGAGTTTGAGGATTTGAGGTTTTAGAGAGACGATAGTTCAGGAACTACTGATGCGGGTTCAATGAAGGAAAGGAGCCTTTATAGCTCAGGGACTGATTTTTTTATTACTTCATTCAATTGATAAATGTTAGAGATAGGGACAAACAGGTTTAAGAGGACATAGGGTATGATCCGGTGCATCTACAATACAAGCGTGTACACTTTTTGAAGAAACTTCTCACGCGCAAAGTCATAAAACAATCAAAATAATGTGAAGATGAAAGAAGATATCCTAAAAATCAGTGAAATCTGGGGCATTCGATGAGTCTGATACTAAAAATTGACACGTAAGCCACAAGTCATAAAACTAGAATAATTAGGAGAAAACAATTACAGAAGCCCATCCATACATTACCTGAATACATGATTAGTCCTTTACCCTTGCCACACGCACACAGAATAGAGCTGTTTACCCTTGTCAGTAGGTGTCTATATGCGTGAAATTTACGATCGAACCTTTTTCTCTAACAAAACCTGTTTACAAGTGTGCGCCGCACTTGTGTTCCTTCGACGTGTAGAAAAACGGTCTGTTCACACTCCTCAGAAAAGGCAGAGTAAATTAAATGCGCACGTGCCTGATCGAGCTCTCGACCCACCCCTGAAAAAGTAAGCAAACAAGACGATGCGAGCACTTGTGCGCCTGTGATCGCATAACCCCTCCCACTTCAAATCTGTGTTCTAATGAGCGGTCCCTTATTAAACCGGTTTTTTAATGATCGGTCCCTTTTCCCCACCCCCCAAAAAATAGACGAACAAGTCGATGCGTGCACTTGTGCGCACGTGATCTCATAACCCCCTCCCAATTAAAATCTGAATTTAAATGAGCGGCCTCTTATTAAACCAGTTTTTAATGATCGGTCCCTTTTCCCACCCCCCCGAAAAAGTAGATGAACAAGTCGATGCGTGCACTTGTGCGCACGTGATCTCATAACCCCTCCCACTTAAAATCTAAATTTTAATGATCGGGCACCCACGCTACTTCAGAAAAGGGACAGTTACTAAAATGTAACGGCCACTTTCCTCAGCTCCCCCTCTTCAAAAGGTCACAAAGGCCCATGACGATTGGTTCCCTCACTTCCCCCTCCCTAAAAAAGGGATCACGTACCTGCATATTAACGATCGGTTCCCTCACACCCCTCCCTCAAAAAGGGTCAGGTGCCTGCATATTAATTAGGGTCACGTAGGGTCATAAATCATTAATTATTCACATCACGTAATTAAATTGACAGCAACTTCTTGTCACAGAACATACAATTCCCTACTACTCCCATCGAACTGGTTCGAGTAGGGACTTACGTGGATGCGCTGAGTAGGCAAAATGAACTTATGGATAGGTAACCGAAGAGATTGTTGATCCGTGTACCGTTTCTAAACTAGTTGAATCCGATAGCCCTTATTATTCCATATAGAAAAATTCACCGTTAAAATGTTCAGAGTGTCCAGACCGAGCAGAATATATGTCTGAAAGATTTGGTAGGGGTGATTGGTGCTACACTCGATGATGTAGATTTTCTACTACAAACGGAGCAGATAAGGGACACAGACATCTGCAAATTACGTGAAAGCTTGGAAAATTGTATAATCACCGGGTTTGAATTAATTGATGGCATCGTTTATAGGAGAAATATTAATGACGAATTATGTTCGTATGCCCCTAGTCGTCTACATGACGAATTAATAAGGAAGTGCCATGAAAAACCAGGTCACATTGCTGCTGAGAAATGTGTAAGTAGCCTGAATGAGAAATATTGGTTTCCTCTAATCTTACATTCCGTCCCAAGAAAAGTACATAACCGAACCATGCATAGTATACCTAAAACGCCGATACCTTTCGATACTATCTGTTGCACGTATTTCCTCTGTTGCGGCTCAACGCGAATGCTAGATTTCTAGCGTCAGATAAAGCAAGGGAATGTGTAATGGCTCGTTGGCGCTTATATACAATATATTTGTTCCAATGTGATGTTCTATGCACTTTAAAATTCTGTCGATTTTACAGTAGGTTAGTGTCGATTTTACATGTAGGTTAGGGAGAGGAAACTCCATGTTTTCAAAATTAAGCGTTAAATGCTCGCTTAATTGGATGATGGTGGCGTTAATACCGTCGATGGTATAGCTGTTTCTATTCGCATTGCCTTGCGGTGTTTTAAAAGCGGAAATTAACGCCCACTTGAAGCAAAACTCATCGGAATTTTTCACGTTTACCAACGCTTTTGTCGCCATTAGCGTTTTTGGTAAAGCGATCCAACTCGATACTTTTAAGGGAGTATATTTGTTCACATTAAGCTCCATGCGAAGAAATTTTACCAGGCTCCAGCCACTATCCTTCTCCTGAAATTCGTCCATTTTCGCCTTTATACTCGCAGAGTGATCTATGAACGCATCCTCAAGGCTTGTTGACTGCGTTACAACACCCATTTCTGTTTGATGCGACTTCACAGATCTTATCACCTCCTCATCAACATATTTTACATACTCTGCGAAGAGCTCGAAATTATACTTCACAGAAGTATATTTTTGAGGAGAGGAGTAGAGCCGCTGACGCATCGCACACAAATTCTTCCGGCAGAAGAAGTCCATCCTTTCTGTTCTCGAAAGAATATGTGCATATGCGGTTCTTGAAACCGCTTGCGATCAGCTTTACCTGCTCATTCACTGCTGTGAAAACACGGATCTTGTGAGCATTTGACCTGACGCGTGGTCGCAGTCAGTGTTGGAGTTGTTGAAAGCCATTTTACACACACAAAGATTTTTTTTTGAGTTTGAGGATTTGAGGTTTTAGAGAGACGATAGTTCAGAAACTACTGATGCGGGTTCAATGAAGAAAAGGAGCCTTTATAGCTCAGGGACTGATTTTTCTATTACTTCATTCAATTGATAAATATTAGAGATAGGGACAAACAGGTTTAAGAGGACATAGGGTATGATCCGGTGCATCTACAATACAAGCGTGTACACTTTTTGAAGAAACTTCTCACGCCCAAGGTCAAAAAACAATCAAAATAATGTGAAGATGAAAGGAGATATCCTAAAAATCAGTGAAATCTGGGGCATTCGATGAGTCTGATACTAAAAATTTACACGTAAACCACAAGTCATAAAACTAGAATAATTAGGAGAAAACAATTGCAGAAGCCCATCCATACATTACCTGAATACATGATTAGTCCTTTACCCTTGCCACACGCACACAGAATAGAGCTGTTTACCCTTGTCAGTAGGTGTCTATATGCGTGAAATTTACGATCGAACCTTTTTCTCTAACAAAACCTGTTTACAAGTGTGCGCCGCACTTGTGTTCCTTCGACGTGTAGAAAAACGGTCTGTTCACACTCCTCAGAAAAGGGAGAGTACATTAAATGCGCACGTGCCTGATCGAGCTCTCAACCCACCCCTGAAAAAGTAAGCAAACAAGTCGATGCGTGCATTTGTGCGCCTGTGATCGCATAACCCCACCCAATTTAAACCTGAATTTAAATGAGCGGCCTCTTATTAAACCAGTTTTTAATGATCGGTCCCTTTTCCCACCCCCCGAAAAAGTAGATGAACAAGTCGATGCGTGCACTTGTGCGCACGTGATCTCATAACCCCTCCCACTTAAAATCTAAATTTTAATGATCGGGCACCCACGCTACTTCAGAAAAGGGACAGTTACTAAAATGTAACGGCCACTTTCCTCAGCTCCCCCTCTTCAAAAGGTCACAAAGGCCCATGACGATTGGTTCCCTCACTTCCCCCTCCCTAAAAAAGGGATCACGTACCTGCATATTAACGATCGGTTCCCTCACACCCCTCCCTCAAAAAGGGTCAGGTGCCTGCATATTAATTAGGGTCACGTAGGGTCATAAATCATTAATTATTCACATCACGTAATTAAATTGACAGCAACTTCCTGTCACAGAACATACAATTCCCTACTACTCCCATCGAACTGGTTCGAGTAGGGACTTACGTGGATGCGCTGAGTAGGCAAAATGAACTTATGGAAGAGGTAACCGAAGAGATTGTTGATCCGTGTACAGTTTCTAAACTAGTTGAATCCGATAGCCCTTATTATTCCATATAGAAAAATTCACCGTTAAAATGTTCAGAGTGTCCAGACCGAGCAGAATATATGTCTGAAAGATTTGGTAGGGGTGATTGGTGCTACACTCGATGATGTAGATTTCCTACTACAAACGGAGCAGATAAGGGACGCAGACATCTGCAAATTACATGAAAGGTTGGAAAATTGTATAATCACCGGGTTTGAATTAATTGATGGCATCGTTTATAGGAGAAATATTAATGACGAATTATGTTCGTATGCCCCTAGTCGTCTACATGACGAATTAATAAGGAAGTGCCATGAAAAGCCAGGTCACCTTGCTGCTGAGAAATGTGTAAGTAGCCTGAATGAGAAATATTGGTTTCCTCTAATGAGATCCAAAGTCGATATGCACATTCAGAACTGTTTGCCGTGTATCTTACATTCCGTCCCAAGAAGAGTACATAACCGAACCATGCATAGTATACCTAAAACGCCGATACCTTTCGATACTATCTGTTGCACGTATTTCCTCTGTTGCGGCTCAACGCGAATGCTAGATTTCTAGCGCCAGATAAAGCAAGGGAATGTGTAATGGCTCGTTGGCGCTTATATGCAATATATTTGATCCAATGTGATGTTCTATGCACTTTAAAATTCTGTCGATTTTACAGTAGGTTAGTGTACAGCAACAGTATGCATTCAACTGAGACTTACAATTTTATCTATGATAAGCTAGAGCTGTGAAAAGAGTTTTGGGGTCAGCGAGGAACAGTTTTTTGGCATACAAGGACAGAGCGAAAAGCAGAGACCTATTATTCACTCTGATGTTTTCGTTGTTGCCGGTCTCGCTCTCATAATGCTTGGATGAAATTTGCTTATTTGTGCACTTGCATTCGTGCGTGTCACGGCACCATGTTGGTCGTAATTTCTTACATACGCATTTTATGCCGCTAGATTTCAGTAACACTATCCTATAGACCATTTAGGTCCCTTGCCAAGTATTACCTCGAAGAGGAAGTATTTGTATGTAGTATGATGCGTTCACTAAATTTGTCAAATTGAATCCCGCTATTACAACTAGTACTAAAGAAGTGAATACCGCGTTAGAAAAATATTTTGAATGCTACGATCGTCTCCGACGAGTCTTTTGTGATGGGGTACTTACTTCACGTCCCTTAAGTTTGCTAACTTCCTTGAAGACAGAAATCGAGCCGATTACCTATAACCAAGCTACAAACGTACAAAGCAGTTATAATCCAAATCCAAATTTTTAATCACCCGTCAAAACAAAATTCTTTGAAAGTCCATACCATAAATGGAGTAGTAGAACTAAAAGTAAGTATATCATTGGCCCCAGTAAACTTTGCCCGACCCGTCAAACATTTTACGTACACAAATTTTCCGATAATTACGATCTACTAATAGGAAGAGATTTCTTAGAAGCATGTGAAGCAAAAATCGATTACAAAACAGGGACAGTAACGCTAAACGGATTCCCGTTTTTAATGGGATATAACCACAATGACTTTAGAGAAGGAAAAATCTAATTTCTTGACCCGCCAGTAACGTCAGACATGCCTTTTAATTTTTCCTTTGCAAACGAATTAAATGAGGAAGAAAAAGAAGAATTGAAAAAATTGTTATTTGAATACCGAGATGTTCAGTACCGAGAAAGTGAAAATTTGGCTTTCACCAGTGCAATAAAACAATTCATTCAAACCAAACATGAAGATCCGATATATAAGCGACCTTACAAATATCCTCAATCCTTTGACCAAGAAGTCATTGAATAAATAAATGAAATGTTAAAACAAGGTATTATACGAAAATCCAAATCCCGAGATTGCTCACCCATTAGGATTGTCCCAAAGAAAAGTGACGCTTCGGGAAAACAAAAATTTCGATTAGTAATTGACTATCGCAATCTCAACGAAATTACCGTTGACGACAAATACTCAATACCCATCATGGATGAAATATTGGATAATGTAGGCAAAATCCAATATTTCACAACCATCGATTTAGCTAAAGGCTTCATCCAGATCCAAATGGATTCTGGCTCTATACCAAAGACCGCGTTTTCTACTAAACATAGACATTACGAATACACACGTATGCCTCTTGGAAGATTTTATATACAAGGATTACAAAGATTGTTTGGTCTATCTAGATGATATCAATATTTACTCCATTTCATTGGACGAACATATATCATCAATAAAAAAGGTATTCCCAAAATTGCGAGAAGCAAATTTAAAGCTACAGTTAGAAAAATGTGAATTTATGAGAAAGAACACAGAATTTCTCGGTCCCATCATTACAACTGAAGGTATCAAGCCAAACCCTGACAAAATGAAAGCCATTGAACAGTTTCCAATACCAAAGACAATGAAAGATATAAAATCATTTTTTGGACTTTGTGGATTTTATAGAAAGTTTATCCCAAACTTCGCAAAAATAGCAAAACCAATGACAATAAAACTAAAAACAGGAGCAGTGATTAATATCAAAGAAGAATCCTATATTTCAGCTTTTGAAAGGTTAAAATTACTAATAACTCCAGACCCATTTCTCATATACTCTATAAACCCATTTGTTATGCGAGCAGAACGCTTAACGAACATGAAATGAATTATTCAGCCATAGAGAAAGAATTATTAGCAATAGTATGGGCAACTAAATATTTCAGTCATATCTTTTCGGAAGAAAATTCAATATCTTAAGTGACCATAGACTGTCCGTCCGTCCGTCTGTTCGTCTGTAGGAACGCAGCGATCTCGAAAACTACAAAAGCTAGAGACCTAAACTTTTCGACTTTAGATTCTCACAATCATTACGCAGTACAAGTTTATCATTTTTTTTCGATATCTTGCTCCCTTTTTAGTAGTTTTCATGACATATCTCAGAGACTTTAACAGATACAGCCATCAAATCTATGTACAAACCCAAGCGCAAGTCTGTAGTATTTGATTTGCGTTTTGATATGGGGGGCAAATGGGGGGAGGTATCCAAAATCCGAAATATTCATAACCTTCGTAGCCTTCACAAAGAAGGTACAACATTCAGCAAAAGAATCAGGAATCCCAAAAGAGCAGACTGGCAACTCTATCAGTCCACTCTAGTATTAAATTTGAGCAGGCTAGACGAACTGAAGAAAGTAAGATCAGCCGTAGGAGTTAAACTTCTAACGGAAGGTTTTAACGAAACCATAACAGATGCCTACCACGCGTGCTGTCAAGAGAGGGAGATAACCTCCAAAAAAGGCAACCCGTGGTGGAGCAAACTATAAAGACTTAGAGTAGAAGTCATATGACTGCTTAATGCAGCAAAGAGAAGCAGTGTAGAATGGGATCAATACACTGCAAAACTTACAGAATACAACAAAGAGATACGGAATAGCAAACCATCATATTTCCGAAATTTTGGTAGCAGCATAGAGCAGGCACCACCTGCAACCAGAATCTTTAAAGCTATTTCTAGAGACAGGGGCATCTCAGAACTGTGTTTTAGAGAAACAGATGGGTCCTTTACGGTAAATGAGGAGGAGAAGGTGACACTTATACTACAAACACATTTTCCCATGTACAGAACTATAGGTGTGTCCGGAACTGATGTCATTAAGCCAGGGAGGGTCACGGCCGGGAAACCAAACTGGAAACCGGGAAACCGAACACAAAATAAGGTGGGCAGTTGGCAACTTCTCGCCATACAAATCTCCAGGAGTGGATGGCATCCTGCCGATACATCTACAAAGGGGCCTAGATTTGTTACTGCCATACTTAGTTAGAATTTTTAAGGGCAGCAATGCACTAGGGTACATACCTAAAGCGTGGAGGGTAGCCAGGGTTATCTTTATCCCTAAGGTAGGGAAGAAGGACCCCTTCCAACCAAAATCTCTTCGGCCAATAAGCCTGACCTCTTTCATGCTCAAAACGTTAGAAAAGATAGTGGATAACTACATAAGGCATAGCTACTTAAGTAACCAGTAACTGCACTTTAAACAACACGCATATCGTGCCGGCAGATCAACAGAGACTGCGCTAGTAGCAATCACAAGCACTCTCATGAAATCAGTGGAAGGCAAAGAAGTTGCCCTCTGTGCCTTCATTGTTGGCGGGATATTGAGGGCGCCTTTGATAACACAGCGCATGATGTAGTAGTCAGGGCACTCCAAAAAAGGAATGTTGACTTAGACCTGACAAGATGGCTGGGACAACTTTTAGAGACCGGGATAGCGGAGGTGACAGTTAGCACCACAACAGTCAGAGCTCTCACCACCAGGGGATGTCCGCAGGGGGGGTACTATCACCCCTACTGTGGATTCTGGTAGTGGACGAGCTTCTTCATAAACTCACAGACAATGTCATAGAATGTCTGGGATATGCTGACGACATAACCATTATCTGCAAAGGGAAATTTGAGCACACCTTATGGGACAGGATTACTTTAAGACTGCGCGTAAGTCTAAAATGGTGCTGAACTAAAGGATTGAACATAAATCCAGCTAAAACGACAATTGTGGCCTTCACAAATCGGTCCAAGCTTAAGTCACTTAGACCAATCAGAGTTGGGGAGGTGACAATACCACTATCCAAGGAAGTCACGTATCTGGGTGTCATCCTAGATCAAAAACTGAAATGGAAGTCTCACACCGTACAAGTTATCAGAAAGGCCACTCTCGCTCTGATGAGCTGTAGCCTTCTCTATAAAATGTGGGGGGTATCACCAAAAATTTTAATGTAGATGTATGTAGCGATGGTTCGTCCCATTGTTAGCTACGGCGCTGCGGTATGGGCGGATCGCACAGAACTGGAATGCATGAGGAACCAGCTGGGTAAGCTCCAAAAACTTGCATGTACATGCAGGCGCGATGCGCACCTGTCCGTCAACAGCGTCGGACGATTTACTTGGGCTACCGACCCTACACATCCATATCAATCAGGTTGCGAAAACATCGCATATCAGAATCTGAAAAGGTGGTCTATCCACGACAAACGCTAGCGGACTGGGACTGCTGGCGCAATACCCACAAGATGAATCCGAACCCAAATATAGTTCCGACTCTTCAGAGTAGAGCTAAATAGCAAGAAAGAGTGGACTACACTGTCTACAAACCATCATGTGAAAACACATGCAATAAGGTGGTATACAGACGGATCGCTCACAGAGGATGGTGCAGGAGCTGGGGTCTGTGGTCCCAGGGTCCGTTACCACGAGTCGCTAGGGAAATTCGCAAGTATTTTCCAGGCAAAGTTACACGCCATAGAGAGGTGGGCCTCTTTCAACCTTGACAGAGGGTACACCCACAAAAACATAGCAAAGTTCTCGGAGAGCCAAGCAGCAATAAAAGCGCTATCTGCTTATAAGGTGGTATCTGAGCTTGTCTGGCAATGCCTAGAGTCCCTAAATAAGCTAGGCGAGACCAACAGGGTGACCATCTACTGGGTTCCACGCCACGCTGGGATTCCAGGGAACGAGGTAGCCAGAAAGGGGGAAAACTCCCGCTTATGGGGGCCAGAACCTTTTTGTGGTATAGGACCAAGCATACTAAATCAAAGTATTCGGTCAGAGGCACGACATAATTGCGAAAGATACTGGCAAACGTAACAGGGTGCTAGACAAAGTAAGAAATTGTTATAACAAGACACGAACCGATGATTGTCTGAATTTAAGCAAAAACTCACTTCGCATTATCACGGACTTTCTGACGGGACACTGCAGGCAAGGATTGTGGAGGACAGCACCGGAACATATCCTAGAGGACTGTCCAGCAGCATTCAGGTCAATACTGTCTCAGCTGTGGGGCGAGACTCTTAGCACAAGAGAAATTAGATCTCTTAAGCAAGGGAAAATCATTGCATTTTTGCAAGAGTTAGGACTGGATAAAGAGTTATAATTCACTAGTAGGAGGCACAATAGGCCCAGGAGGTCGCAGTGCACCAGTCTCTATCAATAATAAAAAATAATAATAATCCTTTACGAGCACATATTAAAGCAAATTTGATTGCTCTAGCTCTCCGATATATGCCAAGAAAACCAAGTCTTAATTAGATTTTTATCGATAATAATGAAACGGAGCAAGATATCGATTACTGACCGTATGGATTAGGAGAATCTATAGCCGTTTAGTTTAGGTTTCTAGCTTTTGTAGTTCCCGAGATCGCTGCGTTCATACAGACGGACAGACGGACGAATGGACGGACATAGCTAACTCAACTCAGTTCGTGGTGCTGATCAAGAATATATATACTTTATGTGGTCGGAGATGCTTCCTTCTGCCTGTTACATACATTTGCACAAAACCATTATACCCTTTTTACCCATTTTTAATGGGTTCAGCGTATAAAAAAAAGATAAATTATCAACATAACTATAACCAAGATACAAACGTACAAAGAAGTTATAATCCAACTTACCATTCAAATCATAAGCCTCAAAAAAACGAAAATTATCAACAAACATTTCAAGAATTCCAAAAGAATTTAAGTCAAGGAAGAATGCAAAATCTAATGAATTTCCACCAACAACCACATCCTTCCAACAGACCAAACCAACCAGTTAAAGACAACGTGAAAGCAACGTGAACGATTCTCAACTCAAGGGCGTAATAGATACAGGCTCAAATAATAATAACAATCACCCGTCAAAGCAAAATCCTTTGAAAGTCCATGCCATAAATGGAGTAGTAGAACTAAAAGAAAGTATATCATTGGCCCCAGTAAACTTTGTCCGACCCGTCAAACATTTTTCGTACACAAATTTTCCGATAATTACGATCTACTAATAGGAAGAGATTTCTTAGAAGCATGTGAAGCAAACATCGATTACAAAACAGAGACAGTAACGCTAAACGGATTTCCGTTTTTAATGGGATATAACCACAATGACTTTAGAGAAGTAAAAATCTAATTTCTTGACTCGCCAGTAACGTCAGACATTGTTTTTTAATTTTTCCATTGCAAACGAATTAAAAGAATCAAATAAATTTAGGTTAGAATACCTAAATAAGGGAGAAATAGAAAAATTGAAAAAAGTGTTATTTGAATACCGAGATGTTCAGTACCGAGAAAGTGAAAATTTGGCTTTCACCAGTGCAATAAAACAATTCATTCAAACCAAACATGAAGATCCGATATATAAGCGACCTTACAAATATCCTCAATCCTTTGACCAAGGCATTGTAAAGCATTGAATAAATAAATGAAATGTTAAAACAAGGTATTATACGAAAATCCAAATCCCGAGATTGCTCACCCATTAGGATTGTCCCAAAGAAAAGTGACGCTTCGGGAAAACAAAAATTTCGATTAGTAATTGACTATCGCAATCTCAACGAAATTACCGTTGACGACAAATACTCAATACCCATCATGGATGAAATATTGGATAATGTAGGCAAAATCCAATATTTCACAACCATCGATTTAGCTAAAGGCTTCATCCAGATCCAAATGGATTCTGGCTCTATACCAAAGACCGCGTTTTCTACTAAACATAGACATTACGAATACACACGTATGCCTCTTGGAAGATTTTATATACAAGGATTACAAAGATTGTTTGGTCTATCTAGATGATATCAATATTTACTCCATTTCATTGGACGAACATATATCATCAATAAAAAAGGTATTCCCAAAATTGCGAGAAGCAAATTTAAAGCTACAGTTAGAAAAATGTGAATTTATGAGAAAGAACACAGAATTTCTCGGTCCCATCATTACAACTGAAGGTATCAAGCCAAACCCTGACAAAATGAAAGCCATTGAACAGTTTCCAATACCAAAGACAATGAAAGATATAAAATCATTTTTTGGACTTTGTGGATTTTATAGAAAGTTTATCCCAAACTTCGCAAAAATAGCAAAACCAATGACAATAAAACTAAAAACAGGAGCAGTGATTAATATCAAAGAAGAATCCTATATTTCAGCTTTTGAAAGGTTAAAATTACTAATAACTCCAGACCCATTTCTCATATACTCTATAAACCCATTTGTTATGCGAGCAGAACGCTTAACGAACATGAAATGAATTATTCAGCCATAGAGAAAGAATTATTAGCAATAGTATGGGCAACTAAATATTTCAGTCATATCTTTTCGGAAGAAAATTCAAAATCTTAAGTGAACATAGACTATTAGTATGGCTTAATAATATAAATGAAACAAACATAAAATTAAAGAGATGGAGAATCAAGCTAAATGAGTTTTATTACACAACTAATTATCTACCAGATGTTAACTTGTCTATTTATACCCTGAACCCATTGAAAATGGGTAAAAAGAATATAATAATGGTTTTGTCCAAATATATGTAACTGACAGAAGGAAGCATCTCCGACTCCATAAAGTATATATATTCTTGATCAGGACGACGAGCTGATTCGCTTTAACCATGTCCGTCCGTCGGTTCGTCTGTATGAACGCAGCGATCTCGAAAGCTACAAAAGCTAGAGACCTAAACTTTTCGACTTTAGATTCTCACAATCATTACGCAGTACAAGTTTATCATTTTTTTTCGATATCTTGCTCCGTTTTCATGGTTTTCATGACATATCTCAGAGACTTTAACAGATACAGCCATAAAATCTATGTACAAACCCAAGCGCAAGTCTGTAGTATTTGATTTGCGTTTTGATATGGGGGGCAAATGGGGGGAGGTATCCAAAATCCGAAATATTCATAACCTGCGTAGCCTTTACAAAGAAGGTACAACATTCAGCAAAAGAATCAGGAATCCCAAAAGAGCAGACTGGCAACTCTATCAGTCCACTCTAGTATTAAATTTGAGCAGGCTAGACGAACTGAAGAAAGTAAGATCAGCCGTAGGAGTTAAACTTCTAACGGAAGGTTTTAACGAAACCATAACAGATGCCTACCACGCGTGCTGTCAAGAGAGGGAGATAACCTCCAAAAAAGGCAACCCGTGGTGGAGCAAACTATAAAGACTTAGAGTAGAAGTCATATGACTGCTTAATGCAGCAAAGAGAAGCAGTGTAGAATGGGATCAATACACTGCAAAACTTACAGAATACAACAAAGAGATACGGAATAGCAAACCATCATATTTCCGAAATTTTGGTAGCAGCATAGAGCAGGCACCACCTGCAACCAGAATCTTTAAAGCTATTTCTAGAGACAGGGGCATCTCAGAACTGTGTTTTAGAGAAACAGATGGGTCCTTTACGGTAAATGAGGAGGAGAAGGTGACACTTATACTACAAACACATTTTCCCATGTACAGAACTATAGGTGTGTCCGGAACTGATGTCATTAAGCCAGGGAGGGTCACGGCCGGGAAACCAAACTGGAAACCGGGAAACCGAACACAAAATAAGGTGGGCAGTTGGCAACTTCTCGCCATACAAATCTCCAGGAGTGGATGGCATCCTGCCGATACATCTACAAAGGGGCCTAGATTTGTTACTGCCATACTTAGTTAGAATTTTTAAGGGCAGCAATGCACTAGGGTAAATACGTAAAGCGTGGAGGGTAGCCAGGGTTATCTTTATCCCTAAGGTAGGGAAGAAGGACCCCTTCCAACCAAAATCTCTTCGGCCAATAAGCCTGACCTCTTTCATGCTCAAAACGTTAGAAAAGATAGTGGATAACTACATAAGGCATAGCTACTTAAGTAACCAGTAACTGCACTTTAAACAACACGCATATCGTGCCGGCAGATCAACAGAGACTGCGCTAGTAGCAATCACAAGCACTCTCATGAAATCAGTGGAAGGCAAAGAAGTTGCCCTTTGTGCCTTCATTGTTGGCGGGATATTGAGGGCGCCTTTGATAACACAGCGCATGATGTAGTAGTCAGGGCACTCCAAAAAAGGAATGTTGACTTAGACCTGACAAGATGGCTGGGACAACTTTTAGAGACCGGGATAGCGGAGGTGACAGTTAGCACCACAACAGTCAGAGCTCTCACCACCAGGGGATGTCCGCAGGGGGGGTACTATCACCCCTACTGTGGATTCTGGTAGTGGACGAGCTTCTTCATAAACTCACAGACAATGTCATAGAATGTCTGGGATATGCTGACGACATAACCATTATCTGCAAAGGGAAATTTGAGCACACCTTATGGGACAGGATTACTTTAAGACTGCGCGTAAGTCTAAAATGGTGCTGAACTAAAGGATTGAACATAAATCCAGCTAAAACGACAATTGTGGCCTTCACAAATCGGTCCAAGCTTAAGTCACTTAGACCAATCAGAGTTGGGGAGGTGACAATACCACTATCCAAGGAAGTCAAGTATCTGGGTGTCATCCTAGATCAAAAACTGAAATGGAAGTCTCACACCGTACAAGTTATCAGAAAGGCCACTCTCGCTCTGATGAGCTGTAGCCTTCTCTATAAAATGTGGGGGTATCACCAAAAATTTTAATGTAGATGTATGTAGCGATGGTTCGTCCCATTGTTAGCTACGGCGCTGCGGTATGGGCGGATCGCACAGAACTGGAATGCATGAGGAACCAGCTGGGTAAGCTCCAAAAACTTGCATGTACATGCAAGCGCGATGCGCACCTGTCCGTCAACAGCGTCGGACGATTTACTTGGGCTACCGACCCTACACATCCATATCAATCAGGTTGCGAAAACATCGCATATCAGAATCTGAAAAGGTGGTCTATCCACGACAAACGCTAGCGGACTGGGACTGCTGGCGCAATACCCACAAGATGAATCCGAACCCAAATATAGTTTCGACTCTTCAGAGTAGAGCTAAGTAGCAAGAAAGAGTGGACTACACTGTCTACAAACCATCATGTGAAAACACATGCAATAAGGTGGTATACAGACGGATCGCTCACAGAGGATGGTGCAGGAGCTGGGGTCTGTGGTCCCAGGGCCCGTTACCACGAGTCGCTAGGGAAATTCGCAAGTATTTTCCAGGCAAAGTTACACGCCATAGAGAGGTGGGCCTCTTTCAACCTTGACAGAGGGTACACCCACAAAAACATAGCAAAGTTCTCGGAGAGCCAAGCAGCAATAAAAGCGCTATCTGCTTATAAGGTGGTATCTGAGCTTGTCTGGCAATGCCTAGAGTCCCTAAATAAGCTAGGCGAGACCAACAGGGTGACCATCTACTGGGTTCCACGCCACGCTGGGATTCCAGGGAACGAGGTAGCCAGAAAGGGGGAAAACTCCCGCTTATGGGGGCCAGAACCTTTTTGTGGTATAGGACCAAGCATACTAAATCAAAGTATTCGGTCAGAGGCACGACATAATTGCGAAAGATACTGGCAAACGTAACAGGGTGCTAGACAAAGTAAGAAATTGTTATAACAAGACACGAACCGATGATTGTCTGAATTTAAGCAAAAATTTACTTCGCATTATCACGGACTTTCTGACGGGACACTGCAGGCAAGGATTGTGGAGGACAGCACCGGAACATATCCTAGAGGACTGTCCAGCAGCATTCAGGTCAATACTGTCTCAGCTGTGGGGCGAGACTCTTAGCACAAGAGAAATTAGATCTCTTAAGCAAGGGAAAATCATTGCATTTTTGCAAGAGTTAGGACTGGATAAAGAGTTATAATTCACTAGTAGGAGGCACAATAGACCCAGGAGGTCGCAGTGCACTAGACTCTATCAATAATACAAAATAATAATAATCCTTTACGAGCACATATTAAAGCAAATTTGATTGCTCTAGCTCTCCGATATATGCCAAGAAAACCAAGTCTTAATTCGATTTTTATCGATAATAATGAAACGGAGCAAGATATCGTACTGCGTATGGATTAGGAGAATCTATAGCCGTTTAGTTTAGGTTTCTAGCTTTTGTAGTTCCCGAGATCGCTGCGTTCATACAGACGGACAGACGGACGAATGGACGGACATAGCTAACTCAACTCAGTTCGTGGTGCTGATCAAGAATATATATCCTTTATGGGGTCGGAGATGCTTCCTTCTACCTGTTACATACATTTGCACAAAACCATTATACCCTTTTTACCCATTTTCAATGGGTTCAGGGTATAAAAAAAGATAAATTATCAACATAACTATAACCAAGATACAAACGTACAAAGAAGTATAATCCAACTTACCATTCAAATCATAAGCCTCAAAAAAACGAAAATTATCAACAAACATTTTAAGAATTCCAAAAGAATTTAAGTCAAGGTAGAATGCAAAATCTAATGAATTTCCACCAACAACCACATCCTTCCAACAGACCAAACCAACCAGTTAAAAGACAACGTGAAAGCACAAGTGGCCAATTTAAAATGGACACATCAGAAAATTTTCGTCTAGCAGCCTCGGACCATGAGGAAAGGTCAGAAACCCATATATCCAAGTAATAATGAACGATTCTCAACTACAGGCTCATAAATAAATATAATTAAAAATAATTTCTTTAATCACCCGTCAAAACAAAATCCTTTGAAAGTCCATGCCATAAATGGAGTAGTAGAACTAAAAGAAAGTATAACATTGGCCCCAGTAAACTTTGTCCGACCCGTCAAACATTTTTCGTACACAAATTTTCCGATAATTACGATCTACTAATAGGAAGAGATTTCTTAGAAGCATGTGAAGCAAACATCGATTACAAAACAGAGACAGTAACGCTAAACGGATTTCCGTTTTTAATGGGATAATGGGATAATTTTTCCATTGCAAACGAATTAAATGAGGAAGAAAAAGAAAAATTGAAAAAATTGTTATTTGAATACCGAGATGTTCAGTACCGAGAAAGTGAAAATTTGGCTTTCACCAGTGCAATAAAACAATTCATTCAAATCAAACATGAAGATCCGATATATAAGCGACCTTACAAATATCCTCAATCCTTTGACCAAGAAGTCATTGAATAAATAAATGAAATGTTAAAACAAGGTATTATACGAAAATCCAAATCCCGAGATTGCTCACCCATTAGGCTTGTCCCAAAGAAAAGTGACGCTTCGGGAAAACAAAAATTTCGATTAGTAATTGACTATCGCAATCTCAACGAAATTACCGTTGACGACAAATACTCAATACCCATCATGGATGAAATATTGGATAATGTAGGCAAAATCCAATATTTTACAACTATCGATTTAGCTAAAGGCTTCCACCAATGGATCCTGGCTATATACCAAAGACCGCGTTTTTTTACTAAACATGGACATTACGAATGCACACGTATGCCTCTTAAAAGATTTTATTTACAAAGATTGTTTGGTCTATCTAGGTATTTCTAAAATTGCGAGAAGCAAATTTAAAGCTACAGTTAGATAAATGTGAATTTATGAGAAAGAACACAGAATTTCTCGGTCCCATCATTACAACTGAATGTATCAGGCCAAACCCTGACAAAATGAAAGCCATTGAACAGTTTACCAAAGACAATGAAAGATATAAAATCATTTTTTGGACTTTGTGGATTTTATAGAAAGTTTATCCCAAACTTCGCAAAAATAGCAAAACCAATGACAAAACTAAAAACAGGAGCAGTGATTAATATCAAAGAATTATCCTATATTTCAGCTTTTGAAAGGTTAAAATTACTACTAACTCCAGACCCATTTCTCATATACTCTATAAACCCACTTGTTATGCGAGCAGAACGCTTAACGAACATGAAATGAATTATTCAGCCATAGAGAAAGAATTATTAGCAATAGCATGGGCAACTAAATATTTCAGTCATATCTTTTCGGAAGAAAATTCAAAATCTTAAGTGACCATAGACTATTAGTATGGCTTAATAATATAAATGAAACAAACATAAAATTAAAGAGATGGAGAATCAAACTAAATGAGTTTTATTACACAACTAATTACCATTAAAAATGGGTAAAAAGAGTATAATGGTTTTGTCCAAATGTATGTAACAGACAGAAGGAAGCATCTCCGACCACATAAAGTTTATATATTCTTGATCAGGACGACGAGCTGATTCGCTTTAACCATGTCCGTCCGTCTGTTCGTCTGTATGAACGCAGCGATCTCGAAAACTACAAAAGCTAGAGACCTAAACTTTTCGACTTTAGATTCTCACAATCATTACGCAGTACAAGTTTATCATTTTTTTTCGATATCTTGCTCCGTTTTCATGGTTTTCATGACATATCTCAGAGACTTTAACAGATACAGCCATCAAATCTAAGTACAAACCCAAGCGCAAGTCTGTAGTATTTGATTGCATTTTGATATGGGGGGCAAATGGGGGGAGGTATCCAAAATCCGAAATATTCATAACCTTCGTAGCCTTCACAAAGAAGGTACAACATTCAGCAAAAGAATCAGGAATCCCAAAAGAGCAGACTGGCAACTCTATCAGTCCACTCTAATATTAAATTTGAGCAGGCTAGACGAACTGAAGAAAGTAAGATCAGCCGTAGGAGTTAAACTTCTAACGGAAGGTTTTAACGAAACCATAACAGATGCCTACCACGCGTGCTGTCAAGAGAGGGAGATAACCTCCAAAAAAGGCAACCCGTGGTGGAGCAAACTATAAAGACTTAGAATAGAAGTCATATGACTGCTTAATGCAGCCATATGAGGTACGCTGTTGCCGCAAGTTTCGCTAAGGGCCAGGAAGATAGGGAACGAAAAATTACCCCAAGACCACAAAGCCGTCAACAAGATAGGAACCAGCAGCAGGGAGATCCGCAAGCCAGCGGCTCCAAGAATCCTCATTTCACTAGGCAGCAAAGACCACAGAACCAATCTGAACAGCACAGTGGTAAGTGGAACAAGGGTAATGGCTCGCAGGAACCAATGGACGTCGATCCATCCTCGTCAGAAATCCTTCAGCCATCACAGGCACCACCCTATGTTAACTCTAGCGCTCCACAAGCCTATAAGAGAACAGTCACCTTTGGACGTTCAACCGGACAGAGAAGGCAAAGGGTCAATCACACGGCTCATGACCCAAGGTAATATGCTTACGCTACTGCAGGAGCAGAGCAGCAAATCGCCGACGACAATGGCAGCGACTATGAATCGGACATTGTCAATTTTTTAGGGGTAGCTCCCTGCTACCCTTCATTTGTAGGAAAGTAGCAAGGGTTCAGATGAGATTTCTCATCGACACTGGCGCTTCCAAAAATTACATCAGACAACATGGAAGTCTAAAAGGTGTGCGCCCAGTAAATTCTTCCTTTTCCACTCACTCAATTCATGGCACCTCCAACATTACACACAAGTGCCTCGTATCTTTGTTCGGCCAAAAGGCCACATTCTTTTTGCTCCCTGACTTGTCGACCTTTGATGGAATTAATTTTACCAAAGTCGATTGCGCCGACGCTCCTGATTCAATAAAGGAGACATTTCTCAAAATGTTAAAAAACAGGCGCAAAGCCTTTGCAGATCCGGAAGAAGCACTTCCATATAATACGTCAGTCGTGGCCACTATCAGGACCACTGACGAACAACCTGTTTATGTCCGATTGTATCCCTATCCAATGGGAGCAGCAGAATTTGTTAACAAAGAGATTCAGAGCCTCTTAAAAAACGGCATCATTAAAAAATCTGTTTCCCCCTATAACAACCCCATTTGGGTGGTTGACAAAAAGGGCACAGATGAGTTCGGCAACAAGAACATGCGTCTTGTAATGGATTTTCGAAAACTCAATGAGAAAACCATTGCTGATAGATACCCCATGCCTAATATTCCAATGATCCTTGCGAATCTTGGTAAGGCCAAATACTTTTCGACACTGGATTTGAAATCCGGCTACCACCAGATCACGCTAGCAGAGCGTGATCGTGAGAAAACAGCTTTCGCTGTTAACGGGGGAAAGTACGAATTTTGTCGACTTCCTTTCGGGTTGAAGAATGCAGCCAGCATCTTTCAAAGAACCGTCGACAACATACTGCGTGAGCAGATTGGCAAATCCTGCTATGTTTATGTTGACGATGTTATTGTCTTCTCGAAAGATGAAGATTCCCATGTCAAACATGTGGAGTGGGTCTTGAAGAGCCTGTATGAGGCAAATATGAGAGTCTCCAAGGAGAAATCGCGCTTTTTAAGAAAAGCGTAATTTTTCTTGGTTTTGTGGTAATCAGCAACGGAGCCACAACAGACCCGAAAAAGGTAAAAGCAATTTAAGAGTACCCAGAACCAAAGAATGTTTTCGAAGTTAGATCATTTCTTGGTTTGGCCAGTTACTACAGGTGTTTCATCAAAGACTTTGCCTCAATAGCAAAGCCCATTTCTGACGTCCTAAAGGGTGAGAATGGGTCAGTTAGTAAGCATAGATCGCGAAACATTATAGTAGAATTCTCTGATCTTCAGCGTCAGGCTTTTCATAAGCTTCGCAACATTTTGTCTTCAGAAAATATCATGCTCCGTTACCCTGACTATAAGAAGCCGTTTGATCTAACGACAGACGCTTCAGCCTACGGCATAGAAGCAGTGTTTTCACAAGAGGGTCGCCCCATCTCAATGATTTCCAGAACATTGAGACCCCCAGAGGTGAACTACGCCACGAACGAACGGGAGCTATTAGCTATAGTTTGGGCCCTGAGCAAGCTACGTCACTACCTATATGGTGTAAAAGACATAAACATTTTCACAGACCACCAGCCGTTAACTTTTGCCGTTTCCGAATCAAACCCAAATGCCAAAATCAAAAGGTGGAAAGCGCGTATTGAGGAAACAAATGCGCGAATGTTTTATAAGCCAGGCAGGGAAAATTTAGTTGCTGATGCGCTTTCGCGACAGCAGCTCAATGCTCTAGACGAGCCTAATGCCGATTCCTGTGCGGCCTCAGTCCACAGCAAGCTGTCATTAACGCACACAATTGAGTCCACTGAAAAGCCGCTCAATTGTTTTCAAAATCAAATCGTCATTGAGGAGGCACGCGTCCCCTCAAAACGCAACTTTATTATTTTCGGGGATAAAAGACGTCATGAAGTAAGCTTCACTGATGCCACAACCATTCTTGACCAACTCCGTGACTTAATCAATCCAAAAGCGGTAAATGCCCTCTACTGCAACCTGCACACACTAGCCCAAATTCAAGATGGCTTAGTGCGTATGTTTCCAGGTACGAAGTTTTGGCACTGCAAAAATCGTGTTGCAGATGTATTTAATATCGATGAGACGAGGAAAATTCTCATTGCTGAACATAATAGAGCGCACAGAGCAGCTCAAGTAAATGTCAAGCAAGTCCTTTCAGAATATTATTTTCCAAAAATGGCAAAAATAGCCAAAGAAATTGCAGAGAACTGTAGAATCTGTTCAACGGCCAAGTACGACAGACATCCAAGAAAACAAGAGCTAGGGGAGACTCCAATTCCTGAGACTTCTGGCGAATTTCTGCATATTGATATTTTTTCCACAGACAAAAAGTTTTTTTTGACCTGTGTCGATAAGTTTTCTAAATTTGCAGTCGTACAACCAATTCAATCGCGCACTATTGAGGACTTAAAAGTCCCTCTGCTACAGCTCATGAGTTTCTTTCCGCGAGTCCATAAGGACAACCTTAAGTAGGGCGAGAGCTATACGTTTTTTTTTTGCGCCACATGGCAATAGTTTTAATTTTCAACATTTTGAGCCACTTGGCTTTATCTTCAAGATTTTACGCCGCTTGGCGTTATTACTAGGAGACACTTAGTAATAGTACAGTCCGTTTTGTCTGTTTTCCGCGGGTATGGGTTTCTGCTGTCTCTCTTTCTTGTGGGTACTGCGGCGCGTGTGACAGACTATTCACACGCCAAATATATCCTTATTGTTGAGGGCGAAGTCCTGGTATGGGAGGAATTCAGCTTCGTCAGGCACACCGCTAACATCTCTGAATATGACAGAATGGTAAAGGAAACAATTGGGCTATGCGAAATGTTTCCGCAGTCACACATGAAGAAGCTTCTAAGCGTGGATGCCGCCCACCTCAGAGATATGGTAGAAGCGCTTGGAGTGCATCACAGGGTAGCAAGGAGTTTGGACTTTTTAGGCACATCCCTCAAAGTAGTTGCAGGAACACCGGACGCTAGTGACTTTGAACAGATTAAATTCACAGAGTTACAATTGGTGAACTCCAACAACAGGCAGGTAGCTATAAACACGAAAGTTCAAGAGCAGATCAACCAGCTTACGTCAACCGTCAACACAATATTAAAAGCTGCAAAGAAAAGTCAAGTCGATTCTGGTCATTTGTATGAGACGCTCCTAGCGCGTAACAGAATGTTGCTGATGGAAATGCAGAATTTAATGCTCGCGGTGACCCTTGCTAAAATAAACATAATAAGCCCAAATATATTAGATCACGCGGATTTAAAATCTGTTTGGCTAGATAAACCCACAGGTACTCCAATAGCTGACCTTATGTACGTTGCGTCCGTTAAAGTGTTACAGTCCACAAACGCCCTTCACTTTATAATTAAGTTTCCAAAAATCAAAATGGCTTGCAGAAAGGTGATGCTGTATCCTGTCGCTCACGAGAATGCTGTACTACAAATCGATGATAATATTATAGCTGAATGTGGAGATCAAGTGCTCGCTCTTAAAAATTGCACTTCAACGCCTGGAGGAACCTTTTGTCAACTATCACCTAATAGCTCTTGTGCCAGAGAGCTTCATGCTGGTGGTTCGGCAAGCTGTCAGATACAGCCGAGTCATCTGGACCCGATCACATGGGTAGATGACGGAATTCTGATCATCAACAATCGGCCTGCTACAGTTTGCATTGACAACGGCACTGAGACTTGGGTTCACGGAACGAATCTTATCACGTTCAACAAGTGGGCTCGAATCAACGAGACCAAATATCTGAATCTCAACAGTGTTCAGAGCAAGTTCCCCGGCATTGCAGCATCTCGCCTTCTGAACGTCACCGGTCACCAGGACGTACTAAGTCTCCCTTACCTTCATCGTTTGAATGAACGTAACTTGGAGATCATTAAAGAAGTCAAAGCCGAAATCGGAAGTGTCAACAGCGTTGTAATGGCCTTTTGGTTGGGAGCTGTTTGTTGCGCTATAATATGCGCCGGAATCATCTATCATCGGTACAGGAAGAACGTCGTCACAGCCAAGAACATTAGAGGGGTGATCGCCGAGATACGAACGGCCGAGGGCGGCCCTAACTTAAGGGGGAGCAGTTAACAGAAGTCAACGCAAGTGCAAATGTAATTTGATATCACACCAGCCAAAGAAGCTGACATTGCTCTGGGCCGGATGTCTTGCACAACGGCAGCGCACGCGGCGCAAGCTAAGCCTTTTAGCGGCTGTTGTGAATTGAATCCAATAGCTTAAGTCTTTTCTATTTGTATCCCTTAGCTTTACTTTTTATATCGGTTTTTGAATGAGGCACATCTGCCCATTATTTTATCCGCGAAATTCAACTCACTCACTGAGTCTGAATTGACTAGTGTTTTAACGAAATAAACATTTTTTAAATAAAGATAGGAAATCTCCGTTGACACAGCGATATTCGAACTCGCATTTGATAGTGCTCCAGGGAACATCTCTACCATCGAGCTACAGCAGCATTCTAATTGTCACTGTCAAAATCTGATCTAAGCAACACACATGCACAAACAATCGCATTAGAATTCGAAAAAGAGGTCATGCATATGAATATGCATATACATATGTACATATGTATGTATGAGTGCACACGCATGCAGAAAACGTCTGCGCTTGAAGCCGATATACAAATACATTCTCTTGAATAACTTCTGTGTTTCTTAACCAATTTTAGTGAACTTTGTTTTAATGCATTCTTATTATACTATAGTACATTTTTATGTTGACGAGTAACCTAAGTAGTAAGAATTGTAGCTGTACTTGCAATTACAAATGTTTGTTCTGTTAATGGGGGAAGATGGGGGAGGAAAGCAAGATCCGAAATATTCATAGTCTGCGTACCCTTTTCGAGAAGACATTGAACCAAATTTGGTGTCTTCAGCTCTTATAATTTCTGAGATTTGCTAAAAAAAACTGGATCAAAAAAACTGATAAATATCGATAATATTATCGATAGTTTAAAATAGCCTTGATCTGCGTATGGTATACACGAACTAAAAAGCCCAAACTTTAATCCCTATATCTTATTGCAGCACTTGCTGCACATTGTATTGTCAAATTAGTTAAATTTTACCATACGTTTTCTTTAATAGCTTCTGTGTTTCTTAACCGATTTTAATGAATCTTAATGCAATAAATTCTTTAAGTGCTCTGTATACATAAATATTCATTCGATCAAAATTTGATGTCTCTAGGTCTCATAATCTACAAAACAGGCTTACAAAATTAGACGTTGTTGTATATAATTGATAGCCGCCACCCAATCATCTTGCCTTAAATCCAGTAACGCTTGCTATTATTTCTGATTTTCATGAACATAATGTATACAATTGACATCGAGCGCTACTTGCACTTATTCGAATTCAGTATTTGCCTATTGGAGGGAGGAAGATTGTTAACAAGGCAATCGGGTGATTTCGGGCCAAGCCCCGATTAGTCGAGCACAATATGGCCGATTTGCCGATGTAGACGTAGACGTAGACGTCTGCGGAACGTTTTTCTACAAGCCAGAATGCTACAAAGGCTTTTCATCTAGAACTGATCAAGGATATCATCGATTGCATTTCTCTACGGTTTTAAGCGCTTTATATGCACCAGACGAAAGCCGCGACAAAATTGGTCGGACAATGCAACCAATATTGTAGACGCGCGAAACGTGTTGGTGGATATGATGCGATTGTTCCGGAACAACAGTCATCAAAAAGCTCTCTTTTATATTTTTGCGTGGACGAAACCATTTATTCCACCACGCTGATCGCACTTTGATGGTCTTTGGGAGGCAGCTGTTAAGGCAGGCAAACACCATTTCTACCGAGCTGTTGGCTCTCTGGTGCATTTCTTAAAGCTGTCGAGCGGTCAACAAGCTGTGTCTGCTGCTCTTTAAAGATGCTGTTGAAAGACAGGCTTCCAAAGGGGGGAGTATGTCAGGCCAAGCAGCCGTTGAATAACTATAAAGTCAATAGCCAGTGGTGCAGTTTAATGTACTGCATTATTATTGTTTGCTTTAATTGCACTGCCCACTGTTGTATCGTATGCACGTGTATGTTATCTACGCTCAGCAGCAGTTTGTTTTTTCTGTTTAGGTATATGCTTGGGCATTACATTTTTAATGCAGCTTCAAGTGTAAAGTAACAATCGGTTATAATATCGGTTTCTTGTTGGCAGCTGCAGCGCGCATCGCTGCCTATGCCAAAAAAACGTACATACATATTTACATATTGAGCTACCTTTGTCTTTTTCGCAATAGCTAATATAAACGCTTATTAACTTTACAGAGATATATCGATTTTATCTATGTGTCACGCCCCCAATATCATCAAGGTCTCAATCCTTGGGAGAGGTCACCAGCAATCTATATACCAAATTTGGTGACTCTAGCTTTAACAAGTAAGATGGATCTAGTCAGGCTTGCCCGAATAGGGTTTACCCTGAACCCAGCGGCGAGCTGTCGTTACATACATTAAAAGCTCTTTGCATTCATACACACATTCACAAAGTTACGCAAAATATTTATAATCATCGTCTACTTTTCGAGAATATAATTTTAATTTGGTGGCGCTAGCTCTTATAGTGGAATGTGCTTTCGCCCCTAGGTTCTACCTTGTGTAAAGGTGTGTGTATTCCAAATTTTTAGTTTAGCTCCAAAAGCAAGACGGACATTGCAAAAACCCAATATACTCTTTTTATTTCGTGAAAGAGTATAAAAATACCATCTCAAATGAAAGAAAAACAAACTTGCATATATAATTATTTGTATGAGCTAGTATTTCTATGACAAAAAAAAATTTATAAAATCAATATTTATTATTTTCCTAATTTTTTTTTTCTTTTAGGCTCCAATACCGATTTCGGAGGCAATTGAAGAAATCATTGCAGAAAATTATGACGAGGACCACAAAAATAAGCAACTTGCGAATAATGAACCTAACACACATTGATAAAAGAATGTATAGGAGTAACAGAGTCACACCATGGATATAAATGTTGTCCCAACACGTATAATATATGGCACACTTGCACATTATACTGTGCTAATATGTGGGCAAGTGGAAGGCCAAAGCCAAAAGAAAAGTACATTCGGCGTTATAAAAGATTAATTCGAAAATATCCAATCAGTGCCGATTGGAAAGATTGTTTTGATAATGGCTGTAGTTTTTATTACTTTTGTAATTGCGTATCTCGAAAAGTTTCTTGGTCACCTGCAACACATCCTAATTCACGTATTTCAAACAGTGCAGCCACAATTCGAAAACAATAAGCTAATTTCAATGATGAATACAATTTTGACACAAACGACTTCACACCAAATAATAATAATGGAATAGAAATTGGGGCCCAAGAAACTTCTGCTTTATTAACTAAAAAGCAAAAAAAAACGAGATGTAGAACGCACACTTTTACGAAAACATCGAATTTAAATTTAATATTTTATACTTAAATTATAGACAAATATTTTATATTGTATATATAGACTAATAGTCTTGTCCAACTTGAACATCAGTATTTCGCCCGAGAACTCATTTAGAGGGTGGTAGATTTGGCTCCTTTAAAATGACAAGTGTGTCAAGTGTTAAGTTTTCTTCTCTAATTGCCGTTTGTTTCGCTCTTGTATGGATGTCAAATACTCCATATGCCAGCGCTTCCAAAAACTTTTTACCATAGCTTGGAGTTGGTTCCACCTGTCCAGCCAGTTAATTGGGACCTCAAGATGACATGGTGCAGGTACAGCAGTGTATGGAGCTTCAGTCAGAAAGTGTGCAGAAGTGAGCGGATCCAAACTGCTATGTCCAATTAGGCATAGTGGTTGAGAGTTCAAAATAGCTTCGATTTGTGCCAATACCGTAGAAAGTTCCTCGAATGTTAGTGCAGCTGCTCCAATTACTCGTCGCATGTGTAGCTTGACAGGTCTGACTCCAGACTCCCAAATGCCTCCAAAGTGAGGGGTTGAAGGAGGTATAAAATGCCAATTGAGACCTTTATCAGCAGAGAAGTTGGCTAGGTCCTCATCAAGAATATATATACTTTATAAGGTTGGAGATGCCTCCGTCTTCCTGTTACATATATCTGCACAAAACATTTTACCCTTTTTACCCATTTTCAATGGGTTCAGGGTATAATTATAAATAACAAGATGGCTCTAGTCGGGTGTGTCCATGTTACATACATTTAAGCCTCGTTGCATTCATACACACATTCACAAAGTCACACACACACACACACAGTGTGTGAAGGAAGCCGAACAGACGCGGAACACCCTGCTACTGGTTGACCGAGGAAATAAGCAAACTGAAAAAGGCCTGCCTACGAGCGAGAAGTCGTTGTCAAAGGTCAAGAGGTCGCCAAGGGTTCGGTTCCAGGCTCGACGATTTCAGGCTCGCCAAGTGAGAGCTGAAACTAGGCATTAGGGCGAGTAAGTCCCACTGCTTCAGACGCATATGCGAGGAGGCAGACATCAACCCCTGGGGGACGGCCTACAAGGTCGTAACTAAGAAGTTAAGGTCCCAAGAAACGCTCAGAGTAACTTGCTCCATCCTGCTCCGCAGGATTGTTGAAGCGTTGTTTCCCCAGCATCCACAAATGGAGGAGGCCAGCTCCACATTTGAACTAGAGGTATGGCAGGAAACAAGTAGGGAGGAAGTGATGGCAGCATGCAGACAAATAGGAGATAGAAAGGCCCCAGGACCGGACGGTATCCCAAATAAGGCCCTAAAGCTCGCGGTAGTATCCAGACCTGCCGTTTTCGTAGACACGTACAATTACTGTCTCAAGGAGGGAGCCTTGCCCTAAAAGATGGAAGCGGCAGAGGCTTATTCTCCTGCCCAAAGGATATAAGCCAACAGAGGAGCCGTCAGGATACCGCCCAATATGTTGGTGGACACAGTTGGCAAGGTGCTGGAGAGAATTCTCTACAACCGACTTCTGACAGTAGTAGAAGAGAAAAAGGCTCTTTCGGAATCCCAGTATGGATTCCGCAGGGCCCGCTCTACGGTGGACGCCATTAAAGCAGTGGTCGATATTGCATCCAAGGCAATGGAGGGCGAACGATGGAGATGGGGCACTAAGGAGTAATGCGCTGTTGTGACCCTGGCCATCCGCAATGCGTTTAACTCGGCGAGCTGGATGCGCATCCGAAGAGCTCTTTCTCAGATAGGAATACCAACCTACTGTCTATTACATCCAGCTATCTGTCGGATAGAGAGCTTGAGTACGAGACGGAAGAGGGACCAAAGAGGTATAAGGTGACAGCTGGAGTACCACAAGGATCGGTTCTAGGGCCTCTTCTGTGGAACACTATGTATGATGATACCTTAGAACGCAGCTGCCAACTGGATGCAGCCTTATCGGATTTGCCGACGACTTGGCACTGATAGTAGTAGCAAAAGAAATCAGGGAAATAGAGACGGCTACAAACACCGCAATGAAAAATATAGGAGGGTGGATAAAGAATGCTGGCCTGGACTTGGCGGGGACTACGTTAGCAAAAAGGCATCCGGGATGCTACCGAACATCGGACGACCCAAAGCCAGAAGGCGACTACTCATGGCTAGCGTAGTTGCTTCCATTCTGCTGTATGCAGCGCCCGTATGGGCGAATGCTGTAGCCAACAGTGTTGGCCTAAAAAAAAGATGACGGCGCCCTACAGACTCAGCGCAGTGCGAGTCATATCAGGATTCAGGACTGTGTCCGACGACGCAGCACTCGTTCTGGCAGGGATGATCCCGGTAGAGATACTAGCAATGGAGATGGAAGCGATATACGCAGCTCGCACTTTGACCAGAAACACTGTGCCTATAGAGGCCATTCGAAGAGCAGAAAGGCAGACATCGATGGTAAGATGGCAACTGAGGTGGGACATGACCACCAAAGGAAGATGGACTTACCGGCTAATTCCGGACATCGCGATGTGGATTGGACGAGGAAGGGGGGAAAAAAATTTCCATCTGACTCAGTTTCTTACGGGGCATGGCGGGTATCGAAAGTTCCTGCACAAGTTTAGGTATGAGGATAGCGCAGAATGTCAAACTTGCCCAAACGCAAATGAAGACCCGGCGCACGTGCTGTACCACTGCACGAGGTACAGCTTGTCAGCTTGTAGCGTACATGCTTGAGGCGGACGAAAACTGGAGAAAAGCCAGTCAGCTCATCATAAGCATCCAGAGCGATCTGAGAAGATGCGAGAGAGAGCGGCGGCAAATGGAGGGTGCCTAAAATAGGCAACCCGTCCCCGCGAAGTAATACATGACGGTGATGGGAGGGTGAGGGGAACGTGGTGTGTGGTGTCGGGGGTGTATTTAGTACATAGGCATTGGCGTTGCCAGTGAATCGTGCATGCTGTGGCACGGGCCACAGTATCTTACGAAGATTTTCACTTCCAGTGCGCCACTGGCGCCATAAAAAAAAAAAAAACACATACACACACACACACACATAGAGTTGGGACCCAACAGTATGAACAACTTGAATACACCACAAACGACGGTATAGGCAGAGACGGAGAATGCATTTGCTAAGAGTAGCAGAATGGTTAGGTCACCGGTTGGCGAGCGCCCAGCCATGACCCAAACGACAGGTACAAGGCCGGAACCATGGCGCTGCATGACCTTGGACGCGAAATTTCGCACCTTGTGGATATGTTGGAGGATGGGAAAAGGCGTTCCATACACCAGCCTATGCGCGATGCAATTGAAAGCATCAGATCTCTATACGAGCTGGTAGCCATCCAGCTGCACGACGAAACAGCGAAGGCGGTGATCAGGACGCATCAAGCCTCACCGACATCACCGCATTTCCGAATAGCGGCGGAGCCAAAGAGGAAGCAAGCAATCGGAGCACGAACTCCCCGCACGAAGAGATGCAAAGGAGACGGGGAGAAACAAGCTACCCAAGGCGTTGAAGCTGAAGACGTGCCCTCCAGCGGCGAGGGCACACAGGCGACGCCAATCGCGGCGGTCACGCAACGGTGGAAAAGAGCCACCTCCAAAAAGGCACGGAGGAAAAAAGGAGCTCTCTCGGAGAAGACGCGGCCCGACGCCATAGTCATCGCGGCAAAGGGCGAAGCCAGCTACTCCAAGATACTTCGAAAGGTGAAGCACGACGAGAAGCTGAACAGGCTCGGAGAGGCCGTAGCGAAAATTAGGAGAACTCAGAAGGGGGAACTCCTACTGCAGCTGAATAGATCTGGTGAAGAGACAGCTGCATTTAAGAGCCTGGTTGGCGAATCCCTTGGAGAACAAGCGCAGGTACGCACACTTACCCATCGGATCACGGTCGAGTGTAAGGACTTGGACGAGATCACGACGAGGGAAGATATATGCGAAGCGCTTAAAAGCCAGTGTGAGCTGGCAGAGGTCGTACCGGAGGACATCAACCTGCGGAAAGCCTATGGACAGACACAAACTGCTACAATTAGGCTGCTTGTGGAAAGCGCTCGGAAGTCCCCTTCAATTGGAGCACTGAAGGTAGGCTGGGTCAGGTGTCGACTACGGGAGAGGATAAACATTACCAAATGTTTCAAATGCCTTGAATTTGGCCACATAGCAAGGCAGTGCAGGAGTGAGATTGACAGGACTAAGCTGTGTCGGAAATGTGGTAAGGAGAACCACGTAGCTAAGGACTGCCACCAGGAGCCGCAATGTATATTCGCAAAGGCAAGAGCGAAGACTGGAAGCACGTTGCCGGCAGTGGCAGGTACCCACTGTTCAGGAGCGCTCTCGCAAAACGCCCAAAATGAAGTGTACGCTGTGAGAGAGAGGAGTACGGACGTAGTCCTCATTTGCGAGCCACATAAACCGATTGCAGGAAGTGGTTGGGTGACTAGCAGGTGCAAGAAGGCAGCCATTTGGGCGTTAGAAACTCCCCCACAGAATGTAAACGCGTCCTATGAAGGGCTTGTCCGAGCGAAGCTTAGAGGTGTCACCTTCTACAGCTGCTACGTTCCACCGAGCTGGGAAGTGCAACGTTTCCAAAGGATGTTTGCGAACATCAGGCAGGACTTGCGAGGCAGAGCCCCACTAGTAAAAGCGGGCTATTTTAAAGCCTGGGGCGTGGATTAGGGCAGCATCCATCTCATCGACGGATGTCGGGTTAGCAAACGACGGAAAGAAGCTAACGTACTGAAGGGCTGGTCGAGGATCCATTATCGACCTTACCTTTATGAGCAGCTCGCTGTGTAGAAGATCCACATGGAAGGTCAGCGACGAATTCACTTTCAGCGACCACCATGCGATTCACATCGACATCGGAGGAGGAAGGCACTTACACCAGCGAGCCAAGACAACCGGTCCCAAATGGAAGGACAGCCAGTTCGACGAAGAAACCTTTTCGGACTTTCTGCGCCATTCCGCGTGGAATCCAGTACAAGCCTCAGCCGAAGATATGGCACAGCAGCTCTCACAGAGCCTGATAAATGCGTGCGACTCATCCATGCCTAGAAGGAAGCCGAACAGACGCGGAACACCCTGCTACTGGTGGGCCGAGGAAATAAGCAACCTGAGAAAGGCCTGCCTACGAGCTAGAAGACGTTGTCAAAAGTCAAGAGGTCGCGAAGAGTTCGGTTCCAGGCTCGACGATTTCCGGCTGGCCAAGCGTGAGCTGAAACTAGGCATAAGGGCGAGTTAGTACCACTGCTTCAGACGCATATGCGAGGAGGCAGACATTAACCCCTGGGGGACGGCCTACAAGGTCGTAACTAAGAAATTAAAGTCCCAAGAAACGCTGAGAGTAACTTGCCCCATCCTGCTCCGCAGGATTGTTGAAGCGTTGTTCCCGCAGCATCCACAAATGGAGGAGGCCAGCTCCACATTTAAACTAGAGGTATGGCAGGAAACAACTAGGGAGAAAGTGATGGCGGCATGCAGACAAATAGGAGATAGAAAGGCCCCAGGACCGGATGGGATCCCAAATAAGGCCCTAAAGCTCGCGGTAGTATCCAGACCTGGCGTTTTCGTAGACGCGTACAATTACTGTCTCAAGGAGGGAGCCTTCCCTAAAAGATGGAAGCGGCAGAGGCTTATTCTCCTGCCCAAAGGAAATAAGCCAATAGAGGAGCCGTCAGGATACCGCCCAATATGCCTGCTGGACACAGTTGGCAAGGTGCAGGAGAGAATTCTCTGTAGAGAACCGACTTCTGGCAGTAGTAGAAGAGAAAAATGCTCTTTCGGAATCCCAGTATGGATTCCGCAGGGCCCGCTCTACGGTGGACGCCATTAAAGCAGTGGTCGATATTGCATCCAAGGCAATGGAGGGCGAACGATGGAGATGGGGCACTAAGGAGTAATGCGCTGTTGTGACCCTGGCCATCCGCAATGCGTTTAACTCGGCGAGCTGGATGCGCATCCGAGGAGCTCTTTCTCAGATAGGAATACCAACCTACCTACTGTCTACTATATCCAGCTATCTATCGGATAGAGTGCTTGAGTACGAGACGGAAGAGGAACCAAAGAGGTATAAGGTGACAGCTGGAGTACCACAAGGATCGGTTCTAGAGCCTCTTCTGTGGAACATTATGTATGATGATGTCCTCAGAACGCAGCTGCTAACTGGATGCAGCATTATCGGATTTGCCGTCGACTTGGCACTGATAGTAGTAGCAAAAGAAATCAGGGAAATAGAGGCGGCTACAAACACCGCAATGAAAAATATAGGAGGGTGGATGAAGAATGCTGGCCTGGACTTGGCGGGCCATAAAACAGAGGCAGTGCTCATCACAGGTAGAAAAAAGGTGGAATTCATAAGTCTGCAGGTGGGTACCGAGACAATCACATCGAAGGAGTCCATAAAATACCTAGGTGTCATGATAGACAACAGGCTGCGTTTCCGTTCGCACGTGGACTACGTTAGCAAAAAGGCGTCCGGGATGCAGGGAGCCCTCTCGCGGATGCTTCCGAACATCTGAGGACCCAAAGCCGGAAGGCGACTACTCATGGCTAGCGTAGTTGCTTGGCGACTGCTGTTGCCAACAGTGTTGGCCTAAAAAATGCGAATCATATCAAGATTCAGGACTGTATCCGACGACGCAGCACTCGTTCTGGCAGGAATGATCCCGGTAGAGATACTAGCAATGGAGATGGAAGCGATATACGCAGCTCGCACTTTGACCAGAAACACTGTGCCTATAGAGGCCATTCGAAGAGCAGAAAGGCAGACATCGATGGTAAGATGGCAACTGAGGTGGGACATGACCACCAAAGGAAGATGGACTTACCGGCTAATTCCGGACATCGCGATGTGGATTGGACGAGGAAGGGGGGAAACAAATTTCCATCTGACTCAGTTTCTTACGGGGCTTGGCGGGTATCGAAAGTTCCTGCACAAGTTTAGGTATGAGGATAGCGCAGAATGTCAAACTTGCCCAAACGCAAATGAAGACCCGGCGCACGTGCTGTACCACTGCACGAGGTACAGGGACAGGACTGACGGTCTTCCCCCACTGGAGGAGCTTGTAGCGTACATGCTTGAGGCGGACGAAAACTGGAGAAAAGCCAGTCAGCTCATCATAAGCATCCAGAGCGATCTGAGAAGATGCGAGAGAGAGCGGCGGCAAATGGAGGGTGCCTAAAATAGGCAACCCGTCCCCGCGAAGTAATACATGACGGTGATGGGAGGGTGAGGGGAACGGGGTGTGTGGTGTCGGGGGTGTATTTAGTACATAGGCATTGGCGTTGCCAGTGAATCGTGCATGCTGTGGCACGGGCCACAGTATCTTACGAAGATTTTCACTTCCAGTGCGCCACTGGCGCCATAAAAAAAAAAAAAACACATACACACACACACACACATAGAGTTGGGACCCAACAGTATGAACAACTTGAATACACCACAAACGACGGTATAGGCAGAGACGGAGAATGCATTTGCTAAGAGTAGCAGAATGGTTAGGTCACCGGTTGGCAAGCGCCCAGCCATGACCCAAACGACAGGTACAAGGCCGGAACCATGGCGCTGCATGACCTTGGATGCGAAATTTCGCACCTTGTGGATATGTTGGAGGATGGGAAAAGGCGTTCCATACACCAGCCTATGCGCGATGCAATTGAAAGCATCAGATCTCTATACGAGCTGGTAGCCATCCAGCTGCACGACGAAACAGCGAAGGCGGTGATCAGGACGCATCAAGCCTCACCGACATCACCGCATTTCCGAATAGCGGCGGAGCCAAAGAGGAAGCAAGCAATCGGAGCACGAACTCCCCGCACGAAGAGATGCAAAGGAGACGGGGAGAAACAAGCTACCCACGGCGTTGAAGCTGAAGACGTGCCCTCCAGCGGCGAGGGCACACAGGCGACGCCAATCGCGGCGGTCACGCAACAGTGGAAAAGAGCCACCTCCAAAAAGGCACGGAGGAAAAAAGGAGCTCTCTCGGAGAAGACGCGGCCCGACGCCATAGTCATCGCGGCAAAGGGCGAAGCCAGCTACTCCAAGATACTTCGAAAGGTGAAGCACGACGAGAAGCTGAACAGGCTCGGAGAGGCCGTAGCGAAAATTAGGAGAACTCAGAAGGGGGAACTCCTACTGCAGCTGAATAGATCTGGTGAAGAGACAGCTGCATTTAAGAGCCTGGTTGGCGAATCCCTTGGAGAACAAGCGCAGGTACGCACACTTACCCATCGGATCACGGTCGAGTGTAAGGACTTGGACGAGATCACGACGAGGGAAGATATATGCGAAGCGCTTAAAAGCCAGTGTGAGCTGGCAGAGGTCGTACCGGAGGACATCAACCTGCGGAAAGCCTATGGACAGACACAAACTGCTACAATTAGGCTGCTTGTGGAAAGCGCTCGGAAGTCCCCTTCAATTGGAGCACTGAAGGTAGGCTGGGTCAGGTGTCGACTACGGGAGAGGATAAACATTACCAAATGTTTCAAATGCCTTGAATTTGGCCACATAGCAAGGCAGTGCAGGAGTGAGATTGACAGGACTAAGCTGTGTCGGAAATGTGGTAAGGAGAACCACGTAGCTAAGGACTGCCACCAGGAGCCGCAATGTATATTCGCAAAGGCAAGAGCGAAGACTGGAAGCACGTTGCCGGCAGTGGCAGGTACCCACTGTTCAGGAGCGCTCTCGCAAAACGCTCAAAATGAAGTGTACGCTGTGAGAGAGAGGAGTACGGACGTAGTCCTCATTTGCGAGCCACATAAACCGATTGCAGGAAGTGGTTGGGTGACTAGCAGGTGCAAGAAGGCAGCCATTTGGGCGTTAGAAACTCCCCCACAGAATGTAAACGCGTCCTATGAAGGGCTTGTCCGAGCGAAGCTTAGAGGTGTCACCTTCTACAGCTGCTACGTTCCACCGAGCTGGGAAGTGCAACGTTTCCAAAGGATGTTGGCGAACATCAGGCAGGACTTGCGAGGCAGAGCCCCACTAGTAAAAGCGGGCTATTTTAAAGCCTGGGGCGTGGATTAGGGCAGCATCCATCTCATCGACGGATGTCGGGTTAGCAAACGACGGAAAGAAGCTAACGTACTGAAGGGCTGGTCGAGGATCCATTATCGACCTTACCTTTATGAGCAGCTCGCTGTGTAGAAGATCCACATGGAAGGTCAGCGACGAATTCACTTTCAGCGACCACCATGCGATTCACATCGACATCGGAGGAGGAAGGCACTTACACCAGCGAGCCAAGACAACCGGTCCCAAATGGAAGGACAGCCAGTTCGACGAAGAAACCTTTTCGGACTTTCTGCGCCATTCCGCGTGGAATCCAGTACAAGCCTCAGCCGAAGATATGGCACAGCAGCTCTCACAGAGCCTGATAAATGCGTGCGACTCATCCATGCCTAGAAGGAAGCCGAACAGACGCGGAACACCCTGCTACTGGTGGGCCGAGGAAATAAGCAACCTGAGAAAGGCCTGCCTACGAGCTAGAAGACGTTGTCAAAAGTCAAGAGGTCACGAAGAGTTCGGTTCCAGGCTCGACGATTTCCGGCTGGCCAAGCGAGAGCTGAAACTAGGCATAAGGGCGAGTTAGTACCACTGCTTCAGACGCATATGCGAGGAGGCAGACATTAACCCCTGGGGGACGGCCTACAAGGTCGTAACTAAGAAATTAAAGTCCCAAGAAACGCTGAGAGTAACTTGCCCCATCCTGCTCCGCAGGATTGTTGAAGCGTTGTTCCCGCAGCATCCACAAATGGAGGAGGCCAGCTCCACATTTGAACTAGAGGTATGGCAGGAAACAAGTAGGGAGGAAGTGATGGCAGCATGCAGACAAATAGGAGATAGAAAGGCCCCAGGACCGGACGGTATCCCAAATAAGGCCCTAAAGCTCGCGGTAGTATCCAGACCTGCCGTTTTCGTAGACACGTACAATTACTGTCTCAAGAAGGGAGCCTTGCCCTAAAAGATGGAAGCGGCAGAGGCTTATTCTCCTGCCCAAAGGAAATAAGCCAACAGAGGAGCCGTCAGGATACCGCCCAATATGTTGGTGGACACAGTTGGCAAGGTGCTGGAGAGAATTCTCTACAACCGACTTCTGACAGTAGTAGAAGAGAAAAAGGCTCTTTCGGAATCCCAGTATGGATTCCGCAGGGCCCGCTCTACGGTGGACGCCATTAAAGCAGTGGTCGATATTGCATCCAAGGCAATGGAGGGCGAACGATGGAGATGGGGCACTAAGGAGTAATGCGCTGTTGTGACCCTGGCCATCCGCAATGCGTTTAACTCGGCGAGCTGGATGCGCATCCGAAGAGCTCTTTCTCAGATAGGAATACCAACCTACTGTCTATTACATCCAGCTATCTGTCTGATAGAGAGCTTGAGTACGAGACGGAAGAGGGACCAAAGAGGTATAAGGTGACAGCTGGAGTACCACAAGGATCGGTTCTAGGGCCTCTTCTGTGGAACACTATGTATGATGATACCTTAGAACGCAGCTGCCAACTGGATGCAGCCTTATCGGATTTGCCGACGACTTGGCACTGATAGTAGTAGCAAAAGAAATCAGGGAAATAGAGACGGCTACAAACACCGCAATGAAAAATATAGGAGGGTGGATAAAGAATGCTGGCCTGGACTTGGCGGGGACTACGTTAGCAAAAAGGCATCCGGGATGCTACCGAACATCGGACGACCCAAAGCCAGAAGGCGACTACTCATGGCTAGCGTAGTTGCTTCCATTCTGCTGTATGCAGCGCCCGTATGGGCGAATGCTGTAGCCAACAGTGTTGGCCTAAAAAAAAAGATGACGGCGCCCTACAGACTCAGCGCAGTGCGAGTCATATCAGGATTCAGGACTGTGTCCGACGACGCAGCACTCGTTCTGGCAGGGATGATCCCGGTAGAGATACTAGCAATGGAGATGGAAGCGATATACGCAGCTCGCACTTTGACCAGAAACACTGTGCCTATAGAGGCCATTCGAAGAGCAGAAAGGCAGACATCGATGGTAAGATGGCAACTGAGGTGGGACATGACCACCAAAGGAAGATGGACTTACCGGCTAATTCCGGACATCGCGATGTGGATTGGACGAGGAAGGGGGGAAAAAAATTTCCATCTGACTCAGTTTCTTACGGGGCATGGCGGGTATCGAAAGTTCCTGCACAAGTTTAGGTATGAGGATAGCGCAGAATGTCAAACTTGCCCAAACGCAAATGAAGACCCGGCGCACGTGCTGTACCACTGCACGAGGTACAGCTTGTCAGCTTGTAGCGTACATGCTTGAGGCGGACGAAAACTGGAGAAAAGCCAGTCAGCTCATCATAAGCATCCAGAGCGATCTGAGAAGATGCGAGAGAGAGCGGCGGCAAATGGAGGGTGCCTAAAATAGGCAACCCGTCCCCGCGAAGTAATACATGACGGTGATGGGAGGGTGAGGGGAACGTGGTGTGTGGTGTCGGGGGTGTATTTAGTACATAGGCATTGGCGTTGCCAGTGAATCGTGCATGCTGTGGCACGGGCCACAGTATCTTACGAAGATTTTCACTTCCAGTGCGCCACTGGCGCCATAAAAAAAAAAAAAACACATACACACACACACACACATAGAGTTGGGACCCAACAGTATGAACAACTTGAATACACCACAAACGACGGTATAGGCAGAGACGGAGAATGCATTTGCTAAGAGTAGCAGAATGGTTAGGTCACCGGTTGGCGAGCGCCCAGCCATGACCCAAACGACAGGTACAAGGCCGGAACCATGGCGCTGCATGACCTTGGACGCGAAATTTCGCACCTTGTGGATATGTTGGAGGATGGGAAAAGGCGTTCCATACACCAGCCTATGCGCGATGCAATTGAAAGCATCAGATCTCTATACGAGCTGGTAGCCATCCAGCTGCACGACGAAACAGCGAAGGCGGTGATCAGGACGCATCAAGCCTCACCGACATCACCGCATTTCCGAATAGCGGCGGAGCCAAAGAGGAAGCAAGCAATCGGAGCACGAACTCCCCGCACGAAGAGATGCAAAGGAGACGGGGAGAAACAAGCTACCCAAGGCGTTGAAGCTGAAGACGTGCCCTCCAGCGGCGAGGGCACACAGGCGACGCCAATCGCGGCGGTCACGCAACGGTGGAAAAGAGCCACCTCCAAAAAGGCACGGAGGAAAAAAGGAGCTCTCTCGGAGAAGACGCGGCCCGACGCCATAGTCATCGCGGCAAAGGGCGAAGCCAGCTACTCCAAGATACTTCGAAAGGTGAAGCACGACGAGAAGCTGAACAGGCTCGGAGAGGCCGTAGCGAAAATTAGGAGAACTCAGAAGGGGGAACTCCTACTGCAGCTGAATAGATCTGGTGAAGAGACAGCTGCATTTAAGAGCCTGGTTGGCGAATCCCTTGGAGAACAAGCGCAGGTACGCACACTTACCCATCGGATCACGGTCGAGTGTAAGGACTTGGACGAGATCACGACGAGGGAAGATATATGCGAAGCGCTTAAAAGCCAGTGTGAGCTGGCAGAGGTCGTACCGGAGGACATCAACCTGCGGAAAGCCTATGGACAGACACAAACTGCTACAATTAGGCTGCTTGTGGAAAGCGCTCGGAAGTCCCCTTCAATTGGAGCACTGAAGGTAGGCTGGGTCAGGTGTCGACTACGGGAGAGGATAAACATTACCAAATGTTTCAAATGCCTTGAATTTGGCCACATAGCAAGGCAGTGCAGGAGTGAGATTGACAGGACTAAGCTGTGTCGGAAATGTGGTAAGGAGAACCACGTAGCTAAGGACTGCCACCAGGAGCCGCAATGTATATTCGCAAAGGCAAGAGCGAAGACTGGAAGCACGTTGCCGGCAGTGGCAGGTACCCACTGTTCAGGAGCGCTCTCGCAAAACGCCCAAAATGAAGTGTACGCTGTGAGAGAGAGGAGTACGGACGTAGTCCTCATTTGCGAGCCACATAAACCGATTGCAGGAAGTGGTTGGGTGACTAGCAGGTGCAAGAAGGCAGCCATTTGGGCGTTAGAAACTCCCCCACAGAATGTAAACGCGTCCTATGAAGGGCTTGTCCGAGCGAAGCTTAGAGGTGTCACCTTCTACAGCTGCTACGTTCCACCGAGCTGGGAAGTGCAACGTTTCCAAAGGATGTTTGCGAACATCAGGCAGGACTTGCGAGGCAGAGCCCCACTAGTAAAAGCGGGCTATTTTAAAGCCTGGGGCGTGGATTAGGGCAGCATCCATCTCATCGACGGATGTCGGGTTAGCAAACGACGGAAAGAAGCTAACGTACTGAAGGGCTGGTCGAGGATCCATTATCGACCTTACCTTTATGAGCAGCTCGCTGTGTAGAAGATCCACATGGAAGGTCAGCGACGAATTCACTTTCAGCGACCACCATGCGATTCACATCGACATCGGAGGAGGAAGGCACTTACACCAGCGAGCCAAGACAACCGGTCCCAAATGGAAGGACAGCCAGTTCGACGAAGAAACCTTTTCGGACTTTCTGCGCCATTCCGCGTGGAATCCAGTACAAGCCTCAGCCGAAGATATGGCACAGCAGCTCTCACAGAGCCTGATAAATGCGTGCGACTCATCCATGCCTAGAAGGAAGCCGAACAGACGCGGAACACCCTGCTACTGGTGGGCCGAGGAAATAAGCAACCTGAGAAAGGCCTGCCTACGAGCTAGAAGACGTTGTCAAAAGTCAAGAGGTCGCGAAGAGTTCGGTTCCAGGCTCGACGATTTCCGGCTGGCCAAGCGTGAGCTGAAACTAGGCATAAGGGCGAGTTAGTACCACTGCTTCAGACGCATATGCGAGGAGGCAGACATTAACCCCTGGGGGACGGCCTACAAGGTCGTAACTAAGAAATTAAAGTCCCAAGAAACGCTGAGAGTAACTTGCCCCATCCTGCTCCGCAGGATTGTTGAAGCGTTGTTCCCGCAGCATCCACAAATGGAGGAGGCCAGCTCCACATTTAAACTAGAGGTATGGCAGGAAACAACTAGGGAGAAAGTGATGGCGGCATGCAGACAAATAGGAGATAGAAAGGCCCCAGGACCGGATGGGATCCCAAATAAGGCCCTAACGCTCGCGGTAGTATCCAGACCTGGCGTTTTCGTAGACGCGTACAATTACTGTCTCAAGGACAAGCCAATAGAGGAGCCGTCAGGATACCGCCCAATATGCCTGCTGGACACAGTTGGCAAGGTGCAGGAGAGAATTCTCTGTAGAGAACCGACTTCTGGCAGTAGTAGAAGAGAAAAATGCTCTTTCGGAATCCCAGTATGGATTCCGCAGGGCCCGCTCTACGGTGGACGCCATTAAAGCAGTGGTCGATATTGCATCCAAGGCAATGGAGGGCGAACGATGGAGATGGGGCACTAAGGAGTAATGCGCTGTTGTGACCCTGGCCATCCGCAATGCGTTTAACTCGGCGAGCTGGATGCGCATCCGAGGAGCTCTTTCTCAGATAGGAATACCAACCTACCTACTGTCTACTATATCCAGCTATCTATCGGATAGAGTGCTTGAGTACGAGACGGAAGAGGAACCAAAGAGGTATAAGGTGACAGCTGGAGTACCACAAGGATCGGTTCTAGAGCCTCTTCTGTGGAACATTATGTATGATGATGTCCTCAGAACGCAGCTGCTAACTGAATGCAGCATTATCGGATTTGCCGTCGACTTGGTACTGATAGTAGTAGCAAAAGAAATCAGGGAAATAGAGGCGGCTACAAACACCGCAATGAAAAATATAGGAGGGTGGATGAAGAATGCTGGCCTGGACTTGGCGGGCCATAAAACAGAGGCAGTGCTCATCACAGGTAGAAAAAAGGTGGAATTCATAAGTCTGCAGGTGGGTACCGAGACAATCACATCGAAGGAGTCCATAAAATACCTAGGTGTCATGATAGACAACAGGCTGCGTTTCCGTTCGCACGTGGACTACGTTAGCAAAAAGGCGTCCGGGATGCAGGGAGCCCTCTCGCGGATGCTTCCGAACATCTGAGGACCCAAAGCCGGAAGGCGACTACTCATGGCTAGCGTAGTTGCTTGGCGACTGCTGTTGCCAACAGTGTTGGCCTAAAAAATGCGAATCATATCAAGATTCAGGACTGTATCCGACGACGCAGCACTCGTTCTGGCAGGAATGATCCCGGTAGAGATACTAGCAATGGAGATGGAAGCGATATACGCAGCTCGCACTTTGACCAGAAACACTGTGCCTATAGAGGCCATTCGAAGAGCAGAAAGGCAGACATCGATGGTAAGATGGCAACTGAGGTGGGACATGACCACCAAAGGAAGATGGACTTACCGGCTAATTCCGGACATCGCGATGTGGATTGGACGAGGAAGGGGGGAAACAAATTTCCATCTGACTCAGTTTCTTACGGGGCTTGGCGGGTATCGAAAGTTCCTGCACAAGTTTAGGTATGAGGATAGCGCAGAATGTCAAACTTGCCCAAACGCAAATGAAGACCCGGCGCACGTGCTGTACCACTGCACGAGGTACAGGGACAGGACTGACGGTCTTCCCCCACCGGAGGAGCTTGTAGCGTACATGCTTGAGGCGGACGAAAACTGGAGAAAAGCCAGTCAGCTCATCATAAGCATCCAGAGCGATCTGAGAAGATGCGAGAGAGAGCGGCGGCAAATGGAGGGTGCCTAAAATAGGCAACCCGTCCCCGCGAAGTAATACATGACGGTGATGGGAGGGTGAGGGGAACGGGGTGTGTGGTGTCGGGGGTGTATTTAGTACATAGGCATTGGCGTTGCCAGTGAATCGTGCATGCTGTGGCACGGGCCACAGTATCTTACGAAGATTTTCACTTCCAGTGCGCCACTGGCGCCATAAAAAAAAAAAAAACACATACACACACACACACACATAGAGTTGGGACCCAACAGTATGAACAACTTGAATACACCACAAACGACGGTATAGGCAGAGACGGAGAATGCATTTGCTAAGAGTAGCAGAATGGTTAGGTCACCGGTTGGCGAGCGCCCAGCCATGACCCAAACGACAGGTACAAGGCCGGAACCATGGCGCTGCATGACCTTGGACGCGAAATTTCGCACCTTGTGGATATGTTGGAGGATGGGAAAAGGCGTTCCATACACCAGCCTATGCGCGATGCAATTGAAAGCATCAGATCTCTATACGAGCTGGTAGCCATCCAGCTGCACGACGAAACAGCGAAGGCGGTGATCAGGACGCATCAAGCCTCACCGACATCACCGCATTTCCGAATAGCGGCGGAGCCAAAGAGGAAGCAAGCAATCGGAGCACGAACTCCCCGCACGAAGAGATGCAAAGGAGACGGGGAGAAACAAGCTACCCAAGGCGTTGAAGCTGAAGACGTGCCCTCCAGCGGCGAGGGCACACAGGCGACGCCAATCGCGGCGGTCACGCAACAGTGGAAAAGAGCCACCTCCAAAAAGGCACGGAGGAAAAAAGGAGCTCTCTCGGAGAAGACGCGGCCCGACGCCATAGTCATCGCGGCAAAGGGCGAAGCCAGCTACTCCAAGATACTTCGAAAGGTGAAGCCCGACGAGAAGCTGAACAGGCTCGGAGAGGCCGTAGCGAAAATTAGGAGAACTCAGAAGGGGGAACTCCTACTGCAGCTGAATAGATCTGGTGAAGAGACAGCTGCATTTCAGAGCCTGGTTGGCGAATCCCTTGGAGAACAAGCGCAGGTACGCACACTTACCCATCGGATCACGGTCGAGTGTAAGGACTTGGACGAGATCACGACGAGGGAAGATATATGCGAAGCGCTTAAAAGCCAGTGTGAGCTGGCAGAGGTCGTACCGGAGGACATCAACCTGCGGAAAGCCTATGGACAGACACAAACTGCTACAATTAGGCTGCTTGTGGAAAGCGCTCGGAAGGCCCCTTCAATTGGAGCACTGAAGGTAGGCTGGGTCAGGTGTCGACTACGGGAGAGGATAAACATTACCAAATGTTTCAAATGCCTTGAATTTGGCCACATAGCAAGGCAGTGCAGGAGTGAGATTGACAGGACTAAGCTGTGTCGGAAATGTGGTAAGGAGAACCACGTAGCTAAGGACTGCCACCAGGAGCCGCAATGTATATTCGCAAAGGCAAGAGCGAAGACTGGAAGCACGTTGCCGGCAGTGGCAGGTACCCACTGTTCAGGAGCGCTCTCGCAAAACGCTCAAAATGAAGTGTACGTGTGAGAGAGAGGAGTACGGACGTAGTCCTCATTTGCGAGCCACATAAACCGATTGCAGGAAGTGGTTGGGTGACTAGCAGGTGCAAGAAGGCAGCCATTTGGGCGTTAGAAACTCCCCCACAGAATGTAAACGCGTCCTATGAAGGGCTTGTCCGAGCGAAGCTTAGAGGTGTCACCTTCTACAGCTGCTACGTTCCACCGAGCTGGGAAGTGCAACGTTTCCAAAGGATGTTTGCGAACATCAGGCAGGACTTGCGAGGCAGACCCCCACTAGTAAAAGCGGGCTATTTTAAAGCCTGGGGCGTGGATTAGGGCAGCATCCATCTCATCGACGGATGTCGGGTTAGCAAACGACGGAAAGAAGCTAACGTACTGAAGGGCTGGTCGAGGATCCATTATCGACCTTACCTTTATGAGCAGCTCGCTGTGTAGAAGATCCACATGGAAGGTCAGCGACGAATTCACTTTCAGCGACCACCATGCGATTCACATCGACATCGGAGGAGGAAGGCACTTACACCAGCGAGCCAAGACAACCGGTCCCAAATGGAAGGACAGCTAGTTCGACGAAGAAACCTTTTCGGACTTTCTGCGCCATTCCGCGTGGAATCCAGTACAAGCCTCAGCCGAAGATATGGCACAGCAGCTCTCACAGAGCCTGATAAATGCGTGCGACTCATCCATGCCTAGAAGGAAGCCGAACAGACGCGGAACACCCTGCTACTGGTGGGCCGAGGAAATAAGCAACCTGAGAAAGGCCTGCCTACGAGCTAGAAGACGTTGTCAAAAGTCAAGAGGTCGCGAAGGGTTCGGTTCCAGGCTCGACGATTTCCGGCTGGCCAAGCGAGAGCTGAAACTAGGCATAAGGGCGAGTTAGTACCACTGCTTCAGACGCATATGCGAGGAGGCAGACATTAACCCCTGGGGGACGGCCTACAAGGTCGTAACTAAGAAATTAAAGTCCCAAGAAACGCTGAGAGTAACTTGCCCCATCCTGCTCCGCAGGATTGTTGAAGCGTTGTTCCCGCAGCATCCACAAATGGAGGAGGCCAGCTCCACATTTAAACTAGAGGTATGGCAGGAAACAACTAGGGAGAAAGTGATGGCGGCATGCAGACAAATAGGAGATGGAAATGCCCCAGGATCGGATGGGATCCCAAATAAGGCCCTAAAGCTCGCGGTAGTATCCAGACCTGGCGTTTTCGTAGACGCGTACAATTACTGTCTCAAGGAGGGAGCCTTGCCCTAAAGATGGAAGCGGCAGAGGCTTATTCTCCTGCCCAAAGGAAATAAGCCAATAGAGGAGCCGTCAGGATACCGCCCAATATGCCTGCTGGACACAGTTGGCAAGGTCCTGGAGAGAATTCTCTACAACCGACTTCTGACAGTAGTAGAAGAGAAAAAGGCTCTTTCGGAATCCCAGTATGGATTCCGCAGGGCCGCTCTACGGTGGACGCCATTAAAGCAGTGGTCGATATTGCATCCAAGGCAATCGAGGGCGAACGATGGAGATGGGGCACTAAGGAGTACTGCGCTGTTGTGATCCTGGACATCCGCATTGCGTTTAACTCGGCGAGCTGGATGCGCAGCGCAGGAGTTCTTTCTCCGATAGGAATACCAACCTACCTTCTGTCTATTATATCCAGGGAAATAGAGGCGGCTACAAACACCGCAATGAAAAATATAGGAGGGTGGATGAAGAATGCTGGCCTGGACTTGGAGGGCCATAAAACAGAGGCGGTGCTCATCACAGGCAGGAAAAAGGTGGAATACATAAGTCTGCAGGTGGGTACCGAGACAATCACATCGAAGGAGTCCATAAAATACCTAGGTGTCATGATAGTCAACAGGCTGCGTTTCCGCTCGCACGTGGACTACGTTAGCAATAAGGCGTCCGGGATGCAGGGAGCACTCTCACGGATGCCACCGAACATCGGAGGACCCAAAGCTGGAAGACGACTCATGGCTAGCGTAGTTGTTTCCATTCTGCTGTATGCAGCGCCCGTTTGAGCGAATGCTGTAGCCAACAGTGTTGGCCTAAAAAAAAAGATGACGGTGCCCTACAGACTCAGTGCACTGCGAGTCATATCAGGATTCAGGACTGTATCCGACGACGCAGCACTCGTTCTGGCAGGAATGATCCCGGTAGATATACTGGCAATGGACATGGAAGCGATATACGCAGCTCGCACTTTGACCAGAAACACTGTGCCTATAGAGTCCATTCGAACAGCAGAAAGGCAGTCATCGATGGTAAGATGGCAACTGAGGTGGGACATGACCACCAAAGGAAGATGGACTTACCGGCTAATTCCGGACATCGCGATGTGGATTGGACGAGGAAGGGGGGAAACAAATTTCCATCTGACTCAGTTTCTTACGGGGCATAGCGGCTACCGGAAGTTCCTGCACAAGTTTAGGTATGAGGATAGTCCAGAATGTCAAACTTGCCCAAACGCAAATGAAGACCCGGCGCACGTGCTGTACCACTGCACGAGGTACAGGGACAGGACTGACGGTCTTCCCCCACCGGAGGAGCTTGTAGCGTACATGCTTGAGGCGGACGAAAACTGGAGAAAAGCCAGTCAGCTCATCATAAGCATCCAGAGCGATCTTAGAAGATGCGAGAGAGAGCGGCGGCAAATGGAGGGTGCCTAAAATAGGCAACCCGTCCCCGCGAAGTAATACCTGACGGTGATCCCGCGGGGAACGTGGTGAGTGGTGTCGTGGATGTATTTAGTACGTGGCGTTGCCAGTGAATCGTGCATGCTGTGGCACGGGCCACAGTATCGTACGAAGATATTCATTTTCTTCTCTAATTGCCATTTGTTTGGCTCTTGTAGGGATGTCATATACTCCATACGCCAGCGCTTCCAAAAACTTTGTGCTATAGCTTGGAGTGTGTTCCACCTGTCCGGCCTGTTAATTGGGACCTCAAGATGACATGGTGCAGGTACAGCAGAGTATGGAGCTCCAGGCAGAAAGTGTGCAGGAGTGAGCGGATCCAAACTGCTATCTCCAATTTGTGCAAATACCGTAGAAAGTTCCTCGAATGTTAGTGCAGCTGCTCCAATTACTCGTCGCACGTGTAGCTTGAGAGATATGACTCCAGCCCCCAAATGCCTCCAAAGTCAGGGGCTGAAGGAGGTATAAAATGCCAATTGAGACCTTTATCAGCAAAGAAGTTGGGTAGACAGAAAGACAGGCGGACAGACGGACGGACGAACAGATAGACGGACAAGGCTTGATCGACTCGGCTAGTGACGCTGATCAAGAATATATATACTTTATGAGGTCGGTGACGCTTCATTCTGCCTGTGACATATATCTGAACAAAACCATTATACCCTTTTTACCCTTTTTCAAAGAGTTTAATTCAATGGGTATAATAATAAATAACAAGTAAGATAGCTCTAGCCGGGTGTGCCCGACTAGGAGATACCTTGAATCCAGCAGTGAGCTGTTACACACATTTTAACCTCGCTGCATTCATACACACAATCACAAAGTCACACACACACACACATATATAGGAGATAGAAAGGCCCCAGTACCGGACGGGATCCCAAATAAGGCCCTAAAGCTCGCGGTAGTATCCAGACCTGGCGTTTTCGTAGACGCGTACAATTACTGTCTCAAGGAGGGAGCCTTGCCCTAAAGATGGAAGCGGCAGAGGCTTATTCTCCTGCCCAAAGGAAATAAACCAACAGAAGATCCGTCAGGATACCGCCCAATATGCCTGCTGGACACAGTTGGCAAGGTCCTGGAGAGAATTCTCTACAACCGACTTCTGGTAGTAGTAGAAGAGAAAAAGGCTCTTTCGGAATCCCAGTATGGATTCTGCAGGGCCGCTCTACGGTGGACGCCATTAAAGCAGTGGTCGATATTGCATCCAAGGCAATCGAGGGCGAACGATGGAGATGGGGCACTAAGGAGTACTGCGCTGTTGTGATCCTGGACATCCGCATTGCGTTTAACTCGGCGAGCTGGATGCGCAGCGCAGGAGTTCTTTCTCAGATAGGAATACCAACCTACCTTCTGTCTATTATATCCAGGGAAATAGAGGCGGCTACAAACACCGCAATGAAAAATATAGGAGGGTGGATGAAGAATGCTGGCCTGGACTAGGCGGGCCATAAAACAGAGGCGGTGCTCATCACAGGCAGGAAAAAGGTGGAATACATAAGTCTGCAGGTGGGTACCGAGACAATCCCATCGAAGGAGTCCATAAAATACCTAGGTGTCATGATAGACAACAGGCTGCGTTTCCGCTCGCACGTGGACTACGTTAGCAATAAGGCGTCCGGGATGCAGGGAGCACTCTCACGGATGCCACCGAACATCGGAGGACCCAAAGCTGGAAGACGACTCATGGCTAGCGTAGTTGCTTCCATTCTGCTGTATGCAGCGACCGTTTGAGCGAATGCTGTAGCCAACAGTGTTGGCCTAAAAAAAAAGATGACGGTGCCCTACAGACTCAGTGCACTGCGAGTCATATCAGGATTCAGGACTGTATCCGACGACGCAGCACTCGTTCTGGCAGGAATGATCCCGGTAGATATACTGGCAATGGACATGGAAGCGATATACGCAGCTCGCACTTTGACCACAAACACTGTGCCTATAGAGGCCATTCGAAGAGCAGAAAGGCAGTCATCGATGGTAAGATGGCAACTGAGGTGGGACATGACCACCAAAGGAAGATGGACTTACCGGCTAATTCCGGACATCGCGATGTGGATTGGACGGGGAAGGGGGGAAACAAATTTCCATCTGACTCAGTTTCTTACGGGGCATGGCGGGTATCGGAAGTTCTTGCACAAGTTTAGGTATGAGGATAGTCCAGAATGTCAAACTTGCCCAAACGCAAATGAAGACCCGGAGCACGTGCTATACCACTGCACGAGGTACAGGGACAGGACTGACGGTCTTCCCCCACCGGAGGAGCTTGTAGCGTATATGCTTGAGGCGGACGAAAACTGGAAAAAGCCAGTCAGCTCATCATAAGCATCTAGAGCTCATCATAAGCATCCAGAGTGATTTGTGAAGATGCGAGAGAGAGCGGCGGCAAATGAAGGGTGCCTAAAATAGGCAACGCGTCCCCGCGAAGTAATACCTGACGGTGATCCCGCGGGGAACGTAGTGTGTGGTGTCGTGGGTGTATTTAGTACGTAGGCGCTGGTGTTGCCAGTGAATCGTGCATGCTGTGGCACGGGCCACAGTTATAAGAAGATATTCACCTCCAGTAGCGCATCCATAAAAAGAAAAAAAAAAAAATACACACACACAAGCGCGCACAGAAAGCTGCGCACTTTACACATCAGCTGCGCTTGGCCCCACTATAAAAAATTAATTCTTAAATAACTTCTAATAAGAGCATCCAAATCTATGTACAAACCAAAGCACAAGTCTGTAGTATTTGATTTGCGTTTTTTTGATATGGGGCCGAATGGGGGGAGGTATCAAAAATCCGAAGATGGGGTCCGAAGATGCTTCCTTCTGTCTGTTTCATACATTTACACCGAACCATTATACCCTTTTTAAACATTTTCAATGGAAACAGGGTATAAAAACAGTAGGAAATCTCCGTTGCATTCTTATTATACTATAGTTCATTTATCTGTTGACGAGCAGCCTAAGTAGTAAGAATTGTGGCTGTACTTGCAATTACAAATGTTTTTTCTGTTAATGGGGGAAGATGGGGGGAGGAATGCGAAATCCGAAATATTCATAGTCTGCGTATCCTTTACGAGCAGACATTAAACCAAATTTGGTGTCTTCAGCTCCTATAGTTTCTGAGATTTGCTCAAAAAACTGGATCAAAAAAACTGATAAATATCGATAATATGATCGATAGTTTAAAGTAGCCTTGATCTGCGTATGGTATACACGAACTAAAAAGCCCAAACTTTAATCCCTATATCTTATTGCAGCACTTGCTGCACATTGTATTGTCAAATTTGATAAATTTTACCATACGTTTTCTTTAATAACTTCTGTGATTCTTAACCGATTTTAATGAATCTTAATGCAATAAATTCTTCAAGTGCTCTGTATACATAAATACATTAAAAGCTCTTTGCATTCATACACACATTCACAAAGTCACACAAAATATTTATAATCATCTACTTTTTGAGAATATCATTTTAATTTGGTGGCGCTAGCTCTTCATCATATATTAAATTAAAAATCCTTCGTCACAAAATCGTATATCAGAAATTTTGGAGCTGGAATGTGCTTTCGCCCCTAGGTCGCTACCTCGTGTAGAGGTGTATATATTCCAAATTTGTAGTTTAGCCTCAAAAGCGGCGGAAAAATGGCGTTCATACGGACAGACGGACGGACATCAAGTAGGACATTGCATAAACCCAATTACTCTTTTCATTTTGTAAACGAGTATAAAAATACCGTCTCATATAAAAGAAAAACAAACTTGCATATATAATTATTTGTATGAGCTATAATATATACAAAAAAATTTATAAAATAAATATTTATATTTTCCTAATTTTTTTTTCTTTTAGCTCCAATAACGATTTGCATTATACTGTGCACATTATACTGTGTTAATATGTGGGCAAGTGGAAGACCAAAGCCAGAATAAAAGTACATTCCGCGTTATAAAAGATTAATTCGAAAATATTCAATCAGTACCGATTGAAAAGATCGTTTTGATAATGGCTGTGGTTTTTATTACTTTCATAATTGCGTATCTCGAAAAGATTCTTGGTTACCTCCAACACATCCTAATTCACGTATTTCAAACAGTGCAGCCACAATTCGAAAACAATTTGCTTATTCCAATGATGAATACAATTTTGACACAAAAGACTTCACACCAAATAATAATAATGGAATAGATATTGCGGCCCAAGTTCCTTCTGCTTTATTGTCTAAAAAACAAAAACAGAAACGAGATGTAGAACGCACACTTACAAAAACATCGAATTTAAATTTAATATTTTATACTTAAATTATAGACAAATATTGTACCACAAATTGCTTAATAAAAAATTATAAAATTCATTGTTAAAAAATGAATAACACTAGGAGTGGACTGTGTTTTGTGTATTTTATTTCACGCCATCACGCCAAAAAACTGTATCAAAAAAACTGATAAATATCGATAATATGATCGATAGTTTAAAGTAGCCTTGATCTGCGTATGGTATACACGAACTAAAAAGCCCAAACTTTAATCCCTATATCTTATTGCAGCACTTGCTGCACATTGTATTGTCAAATTTGATAAATTTTACCATACGTTTTCTTTAATAACTTCTGTGATTCTTAACCGATTTTAATAAATACATTAAAAGCTCTTTGCACTCATACAAACATTCACAAAGTCACACAAAATATTTATAATCATCTACTTTTTGAGAATATCATTTTAATTTGGTGGCGCTAGCTCTTCATCATATATTAAATTAAAAATCCTTCGTCACAAAATTGTACATCAGAAATTTTGGAGCTGGAATGTGCTTTCGCCCCTAGGTCGCTACCTCGTGTAGAGGTGTATATATTCCAAATTTGTAGTTTAGCCTCAAAACCGGCGAAAAATGGCGTTCATACGGACAGACGGACGGACATCAAGTAGGACATTGCATAAACCCAATTACTCTTTTCATTTTGTGAACGAGTATAAAAATACCGTCTCATATGAGAGAAAAACAAATTTGCATATATAATTATTTGTATGAGCTATAATATATATAAAAAAATTTATAACATAAATATTTCTATTTTCCTAATTTTTTTTCTTTTAGCTCCAATAACGATTTGCATTATACTGTGCACATAATACTGTGTTAATATGTGGGCAAGTGGAAGACCAAAGCCAGAATAAAAGTACATTCCGCGTTATAAAAGATTAATTCGAAAATATTCAATCAGTGCCGATTGAAAAGATCGTTTTGATAATGGCTGTGGTTTTTATTACTTTTATAATTGCGTATCTCGAAAAGATTCTTGGTTACCTCCAACACATCCTAATTCACGTATTTCAAACAGTGCAGCCACAATTCGAAAACAATTTGCTTATTCCAATGATGAATACAATTTTGACACAAAAGACTTCACACCAAATAATAATAATGGAATAGATATTGGGGCCCAAGTTCCTTCTGCTTTATTGTCTAAAAAACAAAAACAGAAACGAGATGTAGAACGCACACTTACAAAAACATCGAATTTAAATTTAATATTTTATACTTAAATTATAGACAAATATTGTACCACAAATTGCTTAATAAAAAATTATAAAATTCATTGTTAAAAAATGAATAACACTAGGAGTGGACTGTGTTTTGTGTATTTTATTTCACGCCATCACGCCAAAAAACTGAATCAAAAAAACTGATAAATATCGATAATATGATCGATAGTTTAAAGTAGCCTTGATCTGCGTATGGTATACACGAACTAAAAAGCCCAAACTTTAATCCCTATATCTTATTGCTGCACATTGTATTGTCAAATTTGATAAATTTTACCATACGTTTTCTTTAATAACTTCTGTGATTCTTAACCGATTTTAATGAATCTTAATGCAATAAATTCTTCAAGTGCTCTGTATACATAAATACATTAAAAGCTCTTTGCATTCATACACACATTCACAAAGTCACACAAAATATTTATAATCATCTACTTTTTGAGAATATCATTTTAATTTGGTGGCGCTAGCTCTTCATCATATATTAAATTAAAAATCCTTCGTCACAAAATCGTATATCAGAAATTTTGGAGCTGGAATGTGCTTTCGCCCCTAGGTCGCTACCTCGTGTAGAGGTGTATATATTCCAAATTTGTAGTTTAGCCTCAAAAGCGGCGAAAAAATGGCGTTCATACGGACAGACGGACGGACATCAAGTAGGACATTGCATAAACCCAATTACTCTTTTCATTTTGTAAACGAGTATAAAAATACCGTCTCATATAAAAGAAAAACAAACTTGCATATATAATTATTTGTATGAGCTATAATATATACAAAAAAATTTATAAAATAAATATTTATATTTTCCTAATTTTTTTTTCTTTTAGCTCCAATAACGATTTGCATTATACTGTGCACATTATACTGTGTTAATATGTGGGCAAGTGGAAGACCAAAGCCAAAATAAAAGTACATTCCGCGTTATAAAAGATTAATTCGAAAATATTCAATCAGTACCGATTGAAAAGATCGTTTTGATAATGGCTGTGGTTTTTATTACTTTCATAATTGCGTATCTCGAAAAGATTCTTGGTTACCTCCAACACATCCTAATTCACGTATTTCAAACAGTGCAGCCACAATTCGAAAACAATTTGCTTATTCCAATGATGAATACAATTTTGACACAAAAGACTTCACACCAAATAATAATAATGGAATAGATATTGCGGCCCAAGTTCCTTCTGCTTTATTGTCTAAAAAACAAAAACAGAAACGAGATGTAGAACGCACACTTACAAAAACATCGAATTTAAATTAATATGGAATAGACTATTGCGGCCCAAGTTCCTTCTGCTTTATTGTCTAAGAAACAAAAACAGAAAAGCTGTTGAATGCACACTTACAAACACACGAATTTAAATTTACTTTTTAGACTAAATTTTAATTTGTACCACAAATTGCTTAATAAAAAATTATAAAATTCATTGTTAAAAAATGAATAACACTAGGAGTGGACTGTGTTTTGTGTATTTTATTTCACGCCATCACGCCAGAAAAACTGGATCAAAAAAACTGATAAATATTGATAATCATGATCGATAGTTTAAAGTAGCCTTGATCTGCGTATATGGTATACACGAACTAAAAAGCCCAAACTTTAATACCTATATCTTATTGCAGCACTTGCTGCACATTGTATTGTCAAATTTGATAAATTTTACCATACGTTTTCTTTAATAACTTCTGTGATTCTTAACCGATTTTAATAAATACATTAAAAGCTCTTTGCACTCATACAAACATTCACAAAGTCACACAAAATATTTATAATCATCTACTTTTTGAGAATATCATTTTAATTTGGTGGCGCTAGCTCTTCATCTATATTATCTAAAATATAAAAATCCTTCGTCACCAGATGTGGTACTTGCTGCACATTGTATTGTCAAATTTGATAAATTTTACCATACGTTTTCTTTAATAACTTCTGTGATTCTTAACCGATTTTAATGAATCTTAATGCAATAAATTCTTCAAGTGCTCTGTATACATAAATACATTAAAAGCTCTTTGCATTCATACACACATTCACAAAGTCACACAAAATATTTATAATCATCTACTTTTTGAGAATATCATTTTAATTTGGTGGCGCTAGCTCTTCATCAAATATTAAATTAAAAATCCTTCGTCACAAAATCGTATATCAGAAATTTTGGAGCTGGAATGTGCTTTCGCCCCTAGGTCGCTACCTCGTGTAGAGGTGTATATATTCCAAATTTGTAGTTTAGCCTCAAAAGCGGCGGAAAAATGGCGTTCATACGGACAGACGGACGGACATCAAGTAGGACATTGTATAAACCCAATTACTCTTTTCATTTTGTGAACGAGTATAAATCTACCGTCTCATATGAGAGAAAAACAAATTTGCATATATAATTATTTGTATGAGCTATAATATATATAAAAAAATTTATAACAAGTACATTCCGCGTTATAAAAGATTAATTCGAAAATATTCAATCAGTACCGATTGAAAAGATCGTTTTGATAATGGCTGTGGTTTTTATTACTTTCATAATTGCGTATCTCGAAAAGATTCTTGGTTACCTCCAACACATCCTAATTCACGTATTTCAAACAGTGCAGCCACAATTCGAAAACAATTTGCTTATTCCAATGATGAATACAATTTTGACACAAAAGACTTCACACCAAATAATAATAATGGAATAGATATTGCGGCCCAAGTTCCTTCTGCTTTATTGTCTAAAAAACAAAAACAGAAACGAGATGTAGAACGCACACTTACAAAAACATCGAATTTAAATTTAATATTTTATACTTAAATTATAGACAAATATTGTACCACAAATTGCTTAATAAAAAATTATAAAATTCATTGTTAAAAAATGAATAACACTAGGAGTGGACTGTGTTTTGTGTATTTTATTTCACGCCATCACGCCAAAAAACTGGATCAAAAAAACTGATAAATATTGATAATCTGATCGATAGTTTAAAGTAGCCTTGATCTGCGTATGGTATACACGAACTAAAAAGCCCAAACTTTAATACCTATATCTTATTGCAGCACTTGCTGCACATTGTATTGTCAAATTTGATAAATTTTACCATACGTTTTCTTTAATAACTTCTGTGATTCTTAACCGATTTTAATAAATACATTAAAAGCTCTTTGCACTCATACAAACATTCACAAAGTCACACAAAATATTTATAATCATCTACTTTTTGAGAATATCATTTTAATTTGGTGGCGCTAGCTCTTCATCATATATTAAATTAAAATCCTTCGTCACAAAATGTAATCAGAAATTTGGAGCTGGAATGTGCTTTGCCCCTAGGTCGCTACCTGTGTAGAGGTGTATATATTCCAAATTTGTAGTTTAGCCTCAAAACGGCGAAAAATGGCGTTCATACGGACAGACGGACGGACATCAAGTAGGACATTGTATAAACCCAATTACTCTTTTCATTTTGTGAACGAGTATAAATCTACCGTCTCATATGAGAGAAAAACAAATTTGCATATATAATTATTTGTATGAGCTATAATATATATAAAAAAATTTATAACATAAATATTTCTATTTTCCTAATTTTTTTTCTTTTAGCTCCAATAACGATTTGCATTATACTGTGCACATAATACTGTGTTAATATGTGGGCAAGTGGAAGACCAAAGCCAAAATAAAAGTACATTCCGCGTTATAAAAGATCAATTCGAAAATATTCAATCAGTGCCGATTGAAAAGATCGTTTTGATAATGGCTGTGGTTTTTATTACTTTTATAATTGCGTATCTCGAAAAGATTCTTGGTTACCTCCAATTCACGTATTTCAAACAGTGCAGCCACAATTCGAAAACAATTTGCTTATTCCAATGATGAATACAATTTTGACACAAAAGACTTCACACCAAATAATAATAATGGAATAGATATTGGGGCACAAGTTCCTTCTGCTTTATTGTCTAAAAAACAAAAACAGAAACGAGATGTATAACACTAGGAGTGGACTGTATTTTGTGTATTTTATTTCCCTTCACCGAATATATGAGTAAAAGTGTTCTTCACCTTGCGGTGCCAAAAATTTGACTGACAGCGCAGAGCCGATGGCGTGACAAAAAACGGCCAGCGTGACAGTCAATGAGATATAAGAACAGTTAGTTTTAGTTTGAATGGAAAAGTACTTAGCTTATAGCTTAGGTGCATGTGCACACAATAAATCTAAATATAGAACTGTGTATGCAGCTTCACTTGACCTAGAAGAAGAGCTAGAAGCAGATAAGAATAAAGGGTGTCTCGTTCCCAAACATACCAGAGTTCAAAATAGCTTCGATTTGTGCCAATACCGTAGAAAGTTTCTCGAATGTTAGTGCAGCTGCTCCAATTACTCGTCGCACGTGTAGCTTGAGAGATATGACTCCAGCCTCCCAAATGCCTCCAAAGTGAGGGGCTGAAAGATATATAAAATGCCAATTGAGACCTTTATCAGCAAAGAAGTTGGCTAGGTCCTCATCAAGAATATATTTACTTTATGTAACCATTATACCCTTTTACCCATTTTCAATGGGTTCAGGGTATAATAATAAATAATAAGATGGCTTTAGTCGGGTGTGCCCGACTAGGAGAAACCTTGAACCCAGCAGCGAGCTGTTACATACATTTAGCCTCGTAGCATTCACACACACATTCACAAAGTCACACACACACACAACACACACACATACACACACTCACGCACACACACAAACGCACGCAGCAAGCTGCGCAATTTACACATCGGCTGCGCTTGGCCCCACTATGAAAAATTAATTCTTGAATAACTTCTAATAAGAGCATCCAAATCTATGTACAAACCAAAGCGCAAGTCTGTAGTATTTGATTTGCGTTTTTTTGATATGGGGCCGAATGGGGGGAGGTATCAAAAATCCGAAATATTCATAACCTGCCTATTACTTACGAGCACATATTAAACCAAATTTGATGGCTCTAGCTTTTATAGTCTCCGAGATATGCCAAGAAAATGAAGATTAACTTGTACTACTTATGGATTAGGATAATCTTTAGTCGAAAAGTTTAGGTCTCTAGCTTTTGTAGTCTCCGAGATCGCTGCGTTCATACAGATGGACGGACGGACGGATATGGCTAATTTGACTCAGTTCGTCGTGTTGATCAAGAATATATATACTTTATGGGGTCCGAAGATGCTTCCTTCTGTCTGTTACATACATTTACGCAAAACCATTATACCCTTTTTACACATTTTCAATGGAAACAGGGTATAAAAGCAGTAGGAAATCTCCGCTGACACAGCGAGATTCGAACTCACGTCTGATAGCGCGAGCAACACACAAGCACATATGCATATACATATGTACATATGTATGTTTGTGTGCACACGCATGCCGAAAACGTCTGTGCTTGAAGCCGTCCACTACGTGGTTTGCCAATGTACAAATACATTCTCTTGAATATCTTCTGTGTTTCTTAGCCGATCTTAGTGAATTTTGTGTTAATGCATTCTTATTATACTATAGTACATTTATCTGTTGACGAGCAGCCTAAGTAGTAAGAATTGTGGCTGTACAATTACAAATTTTATTACAAATGTTTTTTCTGTTAATGGGGGAAGATGGGGGAGGAATGCAAAATCCGAAATATTCATAGTCTGCGTATCCTTTACGAGCAGACATTAAACCAAATTTGGTGTCTTCAGCTCCTATAGTTTCTGAGATTTGCTCAAAAAACTGGATCAAAAAAACTGTTAAATATCGATAATATGATCGATAGTTTAAAATAGCCTTGATCTGCGTATGGTATACACGAACTAAAAAGCCCAAACTTTAATCCCTATATCTTATAACCGTACATTTTCTTTAATAACTTCTGTATTTCTTAACCGATTTTAATGAATCTTAATGCAATACATTCTTTAAGTGCTCTGTATACATAAATATTCATTCAATCAAAATTTGGTGTCTCTAGGTCTCATAATCTACGAAATAGGCTTACAAAATAAGAAGTTGTTGTAGATCTGTATCGATTTTAGGAAAACGATGTGGGTTATTAATCATTTGAAATAAACTTCATCTGCGCGTGCCATTGACGAGTCTATAGCCAAAAAGTCTGTAGCTCTGATAGTTTCTGAGATCGACGTATTATCGATACAAATTAAATTTGATATTTAATACATTTGATACAGACACCGTCACCGACATCGGGGGCTTTCAGAAATTTATTCAGGCATCTAAAAATTTGTGTTTCGAATACGCGTTGAATGATATCTCACTTATTTAAATCAGATAACTCAATAATTATTAAGAAAATAAATTTGTGTTCCCGAAAAGTTAATGTTAATTTTAGAATCAAGTAGTATGATAGCGTTGAGATTACTTTATAGAATTTTGTGGGCTTGTTCCGGGCTTTGGGAAAGCCCGCTAGTTTGGCGGGAAAGTGCTAAAATCCGCTAAAATTGAATATCCTTCGTCATAAAATTGTATATCAGAAATTTTGGGGCTGGAATGTGCTTTCGCCCCTAGATTGTTACCTCGTGTAGTGGTGTTTTGGTTTGATATACAAGTTCTCTAATAGAATTCGGTGCCTGTCCTCAAATTTTTCAATGAACTAATTTATGGGAGGACATCAAGCCATTGCAGGAAAAGAGAATGGTTCAATCATCTAGTTCGCTAGCTTCGCTTTCCCCATTTTTGGATCAATGTGGACTTCTTCGCGTGGATGAGCGAATGAAGAATTCTTCATTCGATTTTGATAGCCGCCACCCAATCACCTTGCCTTAAATCCAGTAACGCTTGCTATTATTACTGGTTTTCATGAACGTAATTTATACAATCAACATCGAGCGCTACTTTCACTTATTCGAATTCAGTATTTGCCTATTGGAGGGAGGAAGATTGGTAACAAGGCAATCAGGTGATTTCGGGCCAAACCCCGATTAATCGAGCACATTATGGCCGATTTGCCGATGTTTTCTCATGCTTACGAAATCATAGGCGTACGCGTCTGCGGACGGTTTTTCTACAAGCCAGAATGCTACAAAGTCTTTTCATCTAGAACTGATCAAGGATCTCATCGATTGCATTTCTCTACGGTTTCAAGCGCTTTAGCTGCACCAGACGAAAGCAGCGATAAATTTGGTCGGACATTGTAACCAATATTATAGACGCGCGAAACGAGTTGCTGGATATGATGCGATATTTCCTGAACATTTATATATTTGTCTGGCCGAAACCATTTATTCCACCACGCTGATCGCACTTCGATGGTCTTTGGGAGGTAGCTGTTAAGGCAACCAAACACCATTTCTACCAAACTGTGGGCCCTCTGGTGCATTTTTTAAATTGCGGCCCTCCTGGCAGCGCGTGGCGTACTTGCGGTAAATCTTCTGGTCCAGATGGAAGGGAGAATATCCAACGTTGCTGCAGCAGCAACGTTGTTCCAAGGCCTGGATATGTCGTCGACGACATTGTTCATCGTCAAGGACGAGAATTTTCCACCCATGAAGTGGCCACTGGCATGGGTGATCGAGCTGATACCTGGAAAAGACGGCGTCGCCTGGGTCGCCTTGCTGAGCCCTGCTTCAGGAGTTACCACGCGAGCTGTCAACAAGCTGTGTCTGCTGCTCTTTAAAGATGCTGTTGAAAGACAGGCTGCAAAAGGGGGAGTATGTCAGGTCATGCAGCCGTTGAATAACTATAAAGTCAATAGTCAGTGGTGCAGTTTAATGTACTGCATTATTATTGTTTGCTTTAATTGCACTGCCCACTGTTTTATCGTATGCATGTGTATGTTATCTACGCTCAGCAGCAGCCAGCTGTTTGTTTTTTCTGTTTAGGTATTCTCTTATGTCGACGCTCATTCTCAGTTATCAGTCATTATTTACGCTGCCTTATCTCTTGTCGCTGGCTTGGGCATTACATTTTTAAAGCAGCTTCAAGTGCAAAGTAACAATAAGTAATAATATCGGTTTCTTGTCGGCGGCTAGAACGCACATCGCTGCCTATGCAAAAAAAAAATTACATACATATTTACATATTGAGCTTACTTTCTCTTTACAGAGATATATCGATTTTATCTATGTGTCACGTCCCCAATATCATCAAGGTCTCAATCCTTGGGAGAGGTCACCAGAAATCTATATACCAAATTTGGTGACTCTAGCTTTAACAAGTAAGATGGCTCTAGTCGGGCTTGCCCGACTAGGAGTTAACCTGAACACAGCGGCGAGCAGTCGTTACATACATTAAAAGCTCTTTCATACACACATTCACAAAGTCACTCAAAATATATATAATCATCGTCTACTTTTCGAGAATATAATTTTAATTTGGTGGCGCTAGCTCTTATAGTCTCTGAGATATGCAAGTTCTAGTTTATACGATACATTTTGATCGGTATATAACTCGATCTGATCGGACTATCGTAGCACAAAGCTCCAGCTTCTGTGCACCCAAAAATAACTTTTTGCGATGTGCCGAATGCCCAACTATCTTTTTATAATTTAGAATTGATCATATATTAAATTAAATATCCTTCGTCATAAAATTGTATATCAGAAATTTCGGAACTGGAATGTGCTTTCGCCCCTAGGTCGCTACCTCGTGTAGAGGTGTATATATTCTAAATTTTTAGTTAAGCTCCAAAAGCAGCGAAGAAATGGCGTTCATACGGACAGACGGACGGATAGCAAGACGGACATTGCATAAACCCAATATACTCTTTTCATTTCGTGAACGAGTATTAAAATACCGTCTCATATGAAAGAAAAACAAACTTGCATATATAATTATTTGTATGAGCTAGTATTTCTATGACAAAAAAACTTTATAAAATAAATATTTCTATATTCCTAATTTTTTTTTTTCCTTTAGGCTCCAATACCGATTTGGGAGGCAATTGAAGAAATTATTGCAACAAATTATGACGAGGACAACAAAAATAAGCAACTTGCGAATAATTAACCTAACACACATTTTTCGAAATATACAGCTGTCAACGAGAATTTTTGGCCAGATGTGATAAATGAACTTATAGGAGTAACAGCGTCACACCATGGATATAAATTTTGTCCCAACACGTATAATATATGGCACAGTTGCACATTATACTGTGTTAATATGTGGGCAAGTGGAAGGCCAAAGCCAAAATAAAAGTACATTCCGCGTTATAAAAGATTAATTCGAAAATATCCAATCAGTGCCGATTGGAAAGATCGTATTGATAATGGCTGTGGTTTTTATTACCTTTATAATTCCGTATCTCGAAAAGTTTCTTGGTTACATCCAACACATCCTAATTCACGTATTTCAAACAGTGCAGCCACAATTCGAAAACAATTAGCTAATTCCAATGATGAATACAATTTTGACACAAAAGACTTCACACCAAATAATAATAATGGAATAGAAATTGGGGTCCAAGTTCCTTCTGCTTTATTGTCTAAAAAACAAAAAAAAATATAAAACGAGATGTAGAACGCACACTTTTACGAAAACATCGAATTTTAATTTAATATTTTATACTTAAATTATAGAAAAATATTGTACCACAAATTGCTTAAAAAAAAATTATAAATACTGTATTTTGTGTATTTTATTTCCCTTCACCGAACATATGAGTAAGATTGTTCTTCGCATTGCGGTGTCAAGAATGTGACTGACTGCTCAGAGCCGATGGCGTGACAAAAACGGCTAGCGTGACTGTCAATGAGATACAAGAATAGTTAGTTTTAGTTTGAATGGAAAAGTACTAAGCTTTAAGCTTAGGTGCAGGTGCAGACAATAAATCTAAATATAGAACTGCGTATGCAGCTGCGCTTGACCTAGAAGAAGATGACTTTAAAATGACAAGTGTTAAGTTTTCTTCTCTAATTTCGTTTCTCTCTTGTAGGGATGTCAAATACTGGTAGTTGCCAGCGCTTCCAAAAACTTTGTACCATAGCTTGGAGTTGGTTTCACCTGTCCAGCATGCGAATTGGGATCTCAAGAAGACATGGTGCAGGTACAGCAGTGTATGGAGCTCCAGGCAGAAAGTGTGCAGGAGTGAGCGGATCCAAACTGCTACCTCCAATTGGACATAGTGGTCGAGTGTTCAAAATAGCTTCGATTTGTGCCAATACCGTAGAAAGACAGACCTGACTCCAGCCTCCCAAATGCCTCCAAAGTGAGGGGCTAAAGGAGGTATAAAATGCCAATTAAGACCTTCATCAGCAAAGAAGTTGGCTAGGTCGTCATTCTTGGCCTGGTTTATGGCCATACGCCTCATTTCGTCCATCCCTCGGTGGTTGCCGTGGAAAGTTGTTCCATTATCTGAATAGAGATCAGTAGGTTTTGTCCGGCGTTCAATAAATCGGTGGATTGCTGCGATGAATGCCTTTTTAGTTAGATCACTGACTAAATCAACGTGGAGTGCTTTGGTAGCCAGACAAACGAAAATAGCAAACCACGCCTTTCCGATTTTAGGTGTGCGTCCTTTTGACTCTTTAATTGATATTGGATCAGTATATTCCAGACTTGCACTCGTGTCGTTGGAAGATCTGCCATTATTTGGGTGTTGGTTGACGTGCGCTGCAAGAAGCATGGCTTGCACTGAAACACAATCTTTCGTACTAAGTTTCGTGCACCCAAAATCCAATATTATTGTCGTAAAATTGTGAAAGTTGCGTATACTCCAGTATGTAGATGGGTGATGTGAGCGTATTGAACCAGTAGCAAAGCAATCCGCGAACTCTTCGGGATAAGAATTGGATGTTTGGCATTGTAGTTCAACAGTGACTTCTCGATTCGACTTCCTATTCGTAGTAGGCCATTATCATCTAGGAATGGGGAAAAACGGATCAGCTGTGATTTACCATGCAGCTGACCTCCTGTGGCAAGCTGTGCGTACTCCTTGCTGAATGCTTTGCGCTGCGCATTTTGAATGAGGCGGCAACGAGTGATCTGCAACTCTTCCGACGTAAGAAATGAGCAGCGCTGTTGATGGTAGCGAATTCGGTCAATAAATCGGTAGCAATAACTAGTTATCCGCAACAGGTACGTCCAGGACGATAATTTGTTAATCAGCAACTCATCAATGCTCTCGTCGAGAAAGCTATGTAAGTTAGTTGGCGGCATCGCTCGTAGTTTTGTACATATATTAGGGTGATCAGAGACCCTGAACTTTGTTGTAGAAGGTGGCCACTTGGATTGTGGCGCCGTTTACCATAATGTACCATTTCACCATAAATTATGCTCCAGTAGTTTAGTTGGGTAAAGTCCGCGTGATGCGCAGTCGGCTGGGTTGTCTTCCGAGCGTACATGGCTCCAGCAACTGCGCGGAAACGCATCCAAAATCTCGGTAGTTTGATTACAGACTTATGAGTTCCATTGCCGGGGTGAAGCAGAAAGCCAGTGAAGCACTTTTTCTGAATCGGTCCAACAGTATGTGTTGGAAAGAGGAATAGTTAATGAGGGTTTTACAATATTAAGCTATCTGGTTAATATAAGGGCTGCATTCAATTCCAACCGCGGAATAGATACCGGTGCGTGATGCGACTCGAGTTTTAGCTGCTACTAGTGTTATTTGATAACTAGTGCTATTTCATGCACCGCGGCTGTAGACTACCGCTCCATAAGCTTGTGCCGACGCGTCAGCAAACCCATGTTGTTGGATTGGTTGAAACGGGCATGAAATATATCTCGGAATGTAAGGAATATAAGGTATCGACGAGTGGGTCATCCCATTGGACGACAACGTTCCAGCTCTCCTGGAACAGTAATTGTAGTAAAACAGTGGTGGGCGCGGCAAGCCCAAGTGGATCATAAATCCTTGAAAGTTTCGATAATAATTCTCGTTTCGTGGGTACGCAGTGGGTATCGCTAATACATGTTTTGATGAAGATTTCGTTTCGACTTGGATTCCATTGTATGCCAAGAATCTTAACCAGTAATCCCAGAGTTGAATCGCGATTGAGTTCCACACTGTTATGTTGACGAATCTCATAGGGTAGTGAACTAAACATCGTCAAATAATTTGAACTCAATTTTTGCAGTTTGAAGTTCGTAACCCAATAAGCGGGTCTTTGAGTTCCATTAGTTCGTCGCTAGAGTCACATCCAATTGGGAAATCATCGACCCAGGCGTCGGAAGCCAGCGCCCTTGCAGCTAAAGGATACTGCTCTCGATGATCGCGTGCCAACTGCTTCAGAACCCAAACTGCCAGGTATGGCGAAGGCGCTAAGCCATATGTTACTATAAACAGTCGGTAGTGACGCAAAGGTTCGGCGTTCTTCTGTACGCCAAATGATGCGTTGATAATTGGTGTGTGCCTTGGACACTTGGATGCCACGAAACATCTTCTCGATATCCGCACAGAGGACATATCGATGCTGTTGAAATCGTAGGCATACTCCAATCAGATCCCGCTGGATGGGGGTCCTACATGAATTCGTTCGTTGAGTGAAATACCAGAACTGTCCTTTCCAGATCCGTCGAAGACCACTCGACATTTGGTTGATGTGCTCTATTTGCTTTGGGGTGAGTAGTTCCATGTGGCCACGGCTCAGGTAGTCGTCTAGAAAGGCCACGTACTGCTCTTTGAGGCCAGGGTAATGACGAAAATTACGTTAGAGTGTGGCCAAACGGTTGATAACGGGGCTCCTTCTTTAAAGGGATACTCTACAAAGTACACGCCATCTTTGGTGCGCGTATGGGTGGACATAAAGTGATTCTCAGTTGGATCACTTGCGTCTAGTGTTGCCTTGCTAGGTTGGAGGCTATCCATTTCCATGAATGACGGAACAAGAATGTCCAGATCAGCATGATGTGTAATTGCCGGCATCATGTAGTCATTGCAAACATTATAAGACCCTGTAAGAATCCAACCAAAAATAGTATTAAGTGCAATAGGATAGTTTTTACCAAATCATTTTTTCTCTCCACTGTCTAACGTCCAGAGCTGATCAGATCCAATAATAACATATATAGCATGTGGTGGTCGACGAAGTAGTGTCAATTGCTTAAGCTGGTATTGATAACGTCGGCGAACTCAGAACAAGAGTGTTCAGTTCAATGCAATTGGTTGAGATACGAGACTAGAGTTTGAATGATGCACGTCCTCGAGTAACTCCAGCATTGTAAGCTGTGAGACCCAGGACCGAAATCCGTGTATGCGTTCGACGCACGCCAATCCGCTGAACAAATGATTCCGTCGCCAAAGTGATAGTTGATCCTGTGTCAAGCAGCACTCGGCAAGTCGTAGTATTGCCCGACCACAGATGCGAGAATGGTTGGCAAAAGTGTTTGCGAACCTGCGAGCGGAGTATTCTCCATTGAGTGATGCGTATGCTCACTTAGTGTGTCATCTTTTGTAAGTGGGTTGTGGTCAGCGAGTTGCTGCGCACCACGCAACTGTATGTGATGAGCAGAGTTAGCCGGTGAGCCACAGCCACAGATTCTGAACTTAAGGAATGTTTGCTGCGATCCGCGTTATATGTGCCAGCCGGATCATGGCCAGATTGCTGCTGCGCATCATGAACCAGTGTATGATGTTTGCGGTTGCAAACTCGACAAGTATATTTCGATGTGCAATTACTAACCATATGAGGTGGACTTAGACAATTGAAACATAGCTTCGCTGTACTGAGGAACGCTCTACGGGATGATGCGTTCAAAATTGGCTACATCTAAAGAGTTGATGGGGTTGTTGACAGGATGAACATTTATGTTGACCTTTCTGCCGTTGATCGGTGACTGCGTGATGAGTGGTAACTGATCGTCGACTTGTGGCGGTCGTAGCATTTGACCTGCCTCAAGGGTATCGCCTCGTGAAAAGAGAAACTCGATGAATTGGTTAATGGTCACATCGGAAGCGTCAGAGTCGCAACCTCAGCCCATGCTTGGCGAGTGTCGGTGTCCAGTTTTGACAAAAGTATGTAGATTAGCCAAGGATCTCGATTTTCACACTTCGTTGCTCTTAATCCACGTATGACGTCGTATGCTCCATCTGCCAGTTTACGAACAAACACTGCGTTGGTTGCAGAAACTCCAGGAAGCGTCAAGAAGTTTTTAATTGAACGAATAATTAATGAGCGTTTGTTGTAGCGTTGTACCAATCTGTCCCAAGCTTCACTATAGTTCTCGTCTGTGACGGCAATGTGCTTGACCAAAGCGAGCGCCTCTACAAATAAGTACGATTTTAGATAATGAAACCTTTGGCAATCGGTAAGGCTCAGATTATTCCCGATTGCGCCCTTGAACATATCTGAAAAGTGTCACCAGTCCCCATAGTTTTCAGAAAACACCGGCAGTTTAATTCGTTCAACAAGCAAATCCACATGGCTTCGTGTGTCGTTCATCCGAATATCTTCTTGATGTGGATCAATCCGTGAAACACTGTCGCAAAGTGCTTATCCTCATAGGCATCAAAATTTTCATCAGGATCTTCCCAACCGGGTTAGTCTCGAAATGTGTGCAGCTCGTGATTAAATATCTTCAATAAATTTGGTGGCACCATTGTATGCACGCGTAATTTGGTTTTTGCAGAAGCTTCGTTGTTGAATTACACTACACATGGCGGAAGAGGTTAGTGGAAGGCTCTATACGATTCGCGTATCTATAGATCGCCGTTTTCAATGACAAGTAACTCAATATGTCCCGAAAGAAAACGTGTAGCTGAGATCCGGACCGAAGGACCAAAATTATGTTCAGAAATGAATAACACCAGGAGTGGACTGTATTTTGTGTATTTTATTTCCCTTCAGCGAACATATGAGGAAGAGTGGACTTCGCCTTGCGGTGCCAAAAATGTGACTAACTGCGCAGAGACGATGGCGTGACAAAAACGGCCAGTGTGACAGTCAATGAGATATAAGAACAGCTAGTTTTAGTTTGAATGGTAAAAAGTACAAAGCTTTAAGCTTAGGTGCGATGCAGACAATAAATCTAAATATAGAACTGCGTATGCAGCTGCGCTTGACCCAGAAGAAGAACTAGGCGTAGATAAGAATAAAGTGTGTCTCGCTCCCAAATATTCATTTTAAACAAAAGTGCTGTAGTCGGGAGCGCCCAAACTGGAGATACCCTTAACACAGCCACATTTCAACCCCATTGCGTTCTTCAATATACATTCATACAAAGCTTACAGAGCTAATACTCTAAACAGACAAACGTTCACTACCGAACAAGACTGTCATCAAGCGGCTCTATGCTGGCAAGCAAGCCCTGAACCGACTGAGCTAAGAGCAATTGTGGAAACAGTCTTCCCTAGCGGACCAAGCAACGCAAGCAGACTGGAACCATCATCGCCCTGGATCACAACAGCCCCGACTTCCGCTGAGGTTACGACGGACGATGTTCTTGAGGCAGCCAGAAGCCTCCAGCCCACCAAGGCGCCCGGACCAGATGGCATACCCAATAGTGCACTTAAGCTGGCTATTCTCCTACAGCCCAGCTCTTTCGCTCAGTTTTTTAGCGAATGCCTAAGGCAGAGAACTTTCCCATTTATATGGAAAGTCCAAAGGCTTTTGCTGCTGCCAAAGCCAGGAAAACCACCAGGTCAGCCCTCGTCCTACAGGCCGATGTCTCCTGGACACATTGGGAAAAATATTGGAGAATCTGATATATAGCATCCTAGAAGCAGCTATTAACAGAGCAGTAGGCCTATCTCCTTATCAGTTCGGTTTTCACTGTCCACAAGAAGTCTACAATTGATGCGGTGAGCATGGTTACTGGCATAACCAAGAGAGCAGTCTAAGGCACGAGATGGGAAGGAGGCACAAAGAAGTATTGCCTCGTCACAACGCTGGATGTTAAAAACGCGTTTAACTCTACTTGCTGTGAAGCGATACTCGCTGCGTTGACTGGCTTCTGCGTCCCTGAATACCTGCAAGATCTAATAAATAGCTTTTTCCAGAGGGACGTTCAAGGAGCATATGGAGTAAATTAATACGAAGGCAGCTGAATCAAATCGGGCGCTCTCCCGACTAATGCTCAACACACGTGGCCCTAAGCAGCAGCGCCGTTGCCTTCTTATGAGCGTTACGAGGGCCATCTACGCGGTGCCTAACTGGTACAGCGCGATGGCTGTTCCAAGCTATACCCGCGGGATTTGCGCGACATACCGCCTAAGCGCCACTTTAGTCAGCTGTGCATTCAGGATAATCTCTGCCGCTCTGGTCATCGCAGGTATGATACAAATAAAGCGCGTTGACGTTGACCACTCCGCGAAGATGAAATAAGCACAATCAATGTGCTTTAGGTGAACCTGCACCACGCTGTAGGCGCAACGGCCACCACGTGCAGGATTATCGCCGAGCAAAATATCAACCTGGTTCTCCTCCAAGAACCATGGAGTTGCTCCAGTTCCGAGGAGTGGCCTCTGCATATTTCTCTGACGACAACGACGACGCACCACCGACGGATGTTCAGCGGCTCGACGAGTTCTGCCGAAGCTTGTCATTGGCTGTGACGCCAACGCCCATCGCACTATCTGGGGTAGTAGTGACGTCTACAAAAGGGGTGAGTGCCTTCTTGAATATCTTTTGTATAGTCAACTACATGTATCAAATAGAGGCTGCAAACCCACTTTTATAAACTAAATCAGGGAAGAGGTACTAGACCTCACACTGGTTAGCAGTTCTTTGTCAGATTTCATTAAAAATTGGCAGGTAACTGATGAGGCCACTCTTTCAGATCACCAGCAACTCAGATTTGATCTCTCAGGGCAAGCGGAACTCCTTTCCAATTCTTTTAACCCAAAAAAAAACCAATTGGGACCTTTACAAAGCCTAAGTGGTTTCGACAAACTTCCTGTCAGCTCTATCTGCAAGAAGGAGATATTGGCGTCAAGACAACTTCAAGATGTGATTTTAATCTCCTACCAAGATAGCGCGGTGCTAAGACCCAGGCGAAACGTGAGGTTCCCTGGTGAAGCGAAGACCTGCTAAATTAAAGGAAGAAGGTCAGACGGCTCTTCAACTGGGCCAAGTCAAAAAGTGACTCGTGGGTAACATAGAGATGCGCGCTCACTGAGTATGATTAGAGCATTAGACGCGACAAACTCGATACCTGGCGCACCTACTGCGAAAGTGTGGAGTCACTTTCAAACGCTGCGAGATTACAAAAGTTATTGACTTGAGGCTCATCTAATGGTGTGGGGCTCCTAAAAAGAACAGATAGTTTTTACACACAGGATCGACGGGAAACGCTAGTGCTACTGCTTTAGGTGCGGTTCTGGTTCTGTTATAAGCCCGGAAAATCCCTGTTAGGATGGGGATACTGAACCACGAGATAGACGTGGTTACAGTCTGTCGGGTGTTATCTTCGACGCTGACAAAGTTTTTTGGTTTTTATTCCCAGCAATGGGAACCGTCCCTTGGATCAACCTAAGTCGTATAGACCAATTAGGCTGACATCCTTTCTGCTTAAGATCGCAGAACGTCACGTCAAAGCAAGCGCCCACCAAACGTCGCCGCAGGAGTGGGGGAGTGCAGATGTGCCAATGTTCTTCGCGTAGCCAAGAGTGACCCATGTCCAAAGAATCTTAGCGAAGATAGGTAGCAAGACAGCTAAGCTGCAATCAGCTGCATGGAAGGCTCTTGACGGTCGAGCTTGGGTCAAAACGCTGAAGGAGACAACACAAGTCGAAATTCGTGATCTTGACGAATAAGCAACCAAAAAGGAAGTTATCGAGGCAGTCATGCAAGCCTTGAATCGTCGCTATCGAGCGAGGCCGTGAAGTCGCTTCGTGCGACAAGAGGCGGGTAGCAGGGGGTCACAATTATACTGCCAGCCGACAGAGTACTACTTCTAAATCAATGACTTAATAATACAAACAAAACAATAACTTTTCGCATCCGGACCATCCTACAAGAGAAACGTTGTTTAAAATGCCAGGAGTATGGCCATATTGCGGCACACTGTAGTTTATTCAAAAAAGCGTGCGACAGATGTGGGAATATAGGCACGAAAAGCCACAGACCATGCCCCAGACAGCTTTAGATGTCCGGCGTTCCGCGAAGATCTTAAAAAAATAAAATGTTAAGGCTACTTCAACTTAACCTTAATCATTGTATTGTCGCTCAGACCTTGCTGGAAAATACTGAGAGTGAGAAACGAATCAAACTAGCTACTTCCACACCATTCCGAATCTAGCTGTGCTAGAATGCCGGTATCTGACACCAGCGGGAAAGTAGCGCTTTGGCTCTGCGGAGCCTCTGATACGCCATTAATGGTTTTGTTCGCAAAAAATTGGCAACAACTGGGTGTACAGCTGCTACCTATCCCCAAATCTTCAGCTCGATACGTTTACAGCTACACTCGAGGCACTGCCAGGCAATGCTTGCATGCGACTGCAACACTTGCGCCGAGGAGTGGGAAACACTACCACCAATGCAAGACGGCGGGCGAGCTTGGAGATTTTCGCATCTATTGACGTAGCGCTGCTAAATACGGGTAACCAGCACACACTTAGCATATATGGATGCGATCGTGGACTTAGCGTTTGTGAGCTCTTCATTTTTCGGGGCTACACGGTGGGAAATCAGCGAAGTCTACATGGCGGGCGACAGCTTTGCCATACTGTACTCAATTGGCGTCCGCATAGGATATAGAAGAACCAGGGCACCTACAGCCAAAGTTTACCAAACACGCGTCCACTGCCGCGGTACCACTGTTGGAGATGCTGAGAGCAGGGCAGCCCAAATGATGGCACAGTTTACACAAGCTTGTAGCAGTAGCATGAAGCAGCAAGCCATATGCGTGACAGCATGCATGTTGGAATGACTGTAAACCACCGATTACAAAATGAACCAGATGCTTCATTACCATTATAATTAATATACCTGAGCCATTATATTTTGTTAAATACAATGTTATGTTATGTTATGTTAAAAAACCGAATACAAAAACAAAACAAAAAATAAATAAACAAGTTAAAACGTTTTACTCTGGCGTAATCGACTGCGCAATACCCGCTCACGGTCTTAATAATTATTGTTATTTTGTAAAAATGGTGGCTTTTGTAATTTGTGGAGGCGGAAGTAGTTGTCGCCGAAATTTATCTTCTCTGGTAATTGATGGCTCCAAAAACAAAACGCAGACTGATGTTATTTATACTGATTTCAGCAAGGCTTTTGACTCAGTAAACCACTTCTTGCTACTCCTCGAATTATGCCTACTATGCTTCCCAGTAAATCTTATTAACTGAATTTTAGAGTATTCTTTTTAGAAATGCATATTATAACTATATTAGGGTGACATCTGGGATCCCCAGGGTAGTCATCTTGGTAGTTAATGACCTTCCCTCGGTACTTTCACATTCCCGAATGCTAATGTATGCCGATGATGTGAAATTATGCATTACATATAAGAATATGGCTTCAAGTTATCTCTTACAAGCCGATTTGGACGCCTTTGAGTCCTTGTGTCTATCTAATCTATTAAATCTTAATTGCTCTAAGTGCAAGGTAATGACATTTTATCGAAGCTCTCCTCAAATGTTTTCGTACAAGCTAGGTAGCATACTGCTTGAACGGGTAAATAATACCGATAAAATTATTAACGACCTAGCCGTCGTTTTTGATCATAAACTTAAATTTAACTCTCGTGTTACAACACTCAGTCAATAAAGCTATGACTATTCTTGGATTCATCAAGAAATGGTCCAACGAGTTTGATGACCATTAGACGACACAGACAGTTTTTATAACTCTTGTCCGTCCCATTCTCGAGATTGGGTCATGCGTATGCTCCCCACAATACGCAGTATATCAGAACCGAATTGAGTCGGTACAAAAGAAATTTTTACAATTTGCTTTTCGTGGCCTAAAGTGGGATCCTGATGCTCGGTTGCCATCATACCCAAGTAGGCTCTGATTGCTAAATCTCATTTCCCTAACAAATCGGAGAATTATGATTAGCGTAATCTTTGTCCATAATTTAATTACTGGCGTAATCGATTCATCTGATTTGATAAGCCAATTAAATTTCTCGGTTCCAACCAGACTAACAAGTAATTTTAAACCCTTAGTACTTAACTTACTATGCCCTGCATGAACCCTTCCGCGTCCTTTGTGATGATTTTAATATACATTACAGAGTGATCAGTTCAACGTCTTCCCTTCCTCGTATTAAGTCTTTACTCCTAAGCTCTTTAGCAAGTATATTGTATATAGTTTGTATTCGTTTTGTACTTCGCGACTTGTGTCGTACGTTATACGACTACGACCCTCGGTCGGTTGGGCGGGATGTGAGATGCTGCTCATGGCATCGGAATTCACGCAAAAAAAAAACAAGTAAGATGGCTCTAGTCGGGAGTTCCCGACTAGAAGATAAGCTGAACCCAGCGTCGAGCTGTTAAATACATTTAAACCTCTTTCCATTCATACACACATTCACAAAGTTACACACACACACACAAACGCACGCAGCACTTTACACATCGGCTGCGCTTGGCCCCACTATGGAAAATGAATTGTAGAATAACTTCTAAACTAAAAGTATGATCGTAATGAATGATTTTCAGTGCTTATTGAGAACATCCAAATCTATGTACAAACTTAAGCGTAAGTCTGTCGTATTTGATTTGCGTTTTGATATAGGGGCAAATGGGGGGATGTATCCCAAATACGAAATATTCATAGCCTGGGTATCCTTTACGAGCACATGTTAAACCAAATCTGGTTACTCTAGCTCTTATAGTCTCCGAGATATGCCAAGAAAACCAAGCCTTAAAATCGACTTTTATCGATAATAATGAAACGGAGCAAGATATCGAAAAAAAATGATAAACTTGTTCTGCGTATGGATTAGGAGAATCTATAGTCGAAAAGTTTCGGTTTTCTAGTTTTTGTAGTTTCCGAGATCGCTGCGTTCATACAGACGGACAGACGTACATGGCTTATTCAACTCAGTTCATTATGCTGATCAAGAATATATATACTTTATGGTATTTGCACAAAACCATTATATCCTTTTTTTTTAGCAAATTTCAATGGGTATAAAAAAACGAGAAATTATCAACATAACTATAACCAAGGTACAAACGTACAAAGAAGTTATAATCGAAATTTCCATACAAATCATAATCCTCAAAGTAACGAAAATGATCAACAAACATTTTCAAGAATTTAAGTCAAGGTAGAATGCAAAATCTAATGAATTTCCAACAACAACTACATTCTTCCAACTCACCAAACCAACTTGTTGAATGACAACGTGAAAGCACAAGTGGCCAATTTAAAATGGACACATCAGAAAATTTTCGTCTAGCAGCCTCGGACCAAGAGGAAAGTTCAGAAACCCATATATCCAAGTAATAATGAACGATTCTCAACTCAAGTGCGTAATAGATGCAGGCTCATAGATAAATATAATTAAAAAGAATTTTTTTAATCAGCCGTTTAAACAAAATCCTTTGACAGTCCATACAACATAAATGGAGTAGTAGAACTAAAAGAAAGTATAGCATTTGCACCCAGTAAACTTTGTCCAACCCGTCAAACATTTTTCATATACAAATTTTCCGATAATTACGATCTATTAAAGATTTCTTAGAAGCATTCGAAGCAAACATCGATTACAAAACAGAGACAGTAACGCTAAACGGATTCCAGTTTTTAATGAGATATAACCACGATGACTTTAGAGAAGAAAAAATCTAATTTCTTAACACGCCAGTAACGTCAGACATGCCTTTTAATTTTTCCATTGCAAACGAATTAAAAGAATCAAATGAATTTAGGTTAGAACACCTCAATGAGGAAGAAAAAGAAAAATTGCAAAAATTTTTATTTGAATACCGAGATGTTCGGTACCGAGAAAGTGAAAATTTGACTTTCACCAGTGCAATAAAACAGATAATTTACACCAAACATGAAGATCCGATTTAAAGTCACCTTATAAATATCCTCAATCCTTTGACCAAGAAGTCATTGAATAAATCAATGAAATGTTAAAACAAGGTATTAGACGAAAATCCAAATCCCCATATTGCCCACAATAGGTTAGTGTACAGTATTTTTTCCCTTTTGAACGTGTCTTTCCCTAGCCTTGCAACAGTATACATTCTACTGAGACTTACAAATTTATCGAACGAGGAACAGTTATTTGGCATACAGGTAGAGAGCAAAAAGCAGAGACCGATTAATCTCTCTGATGTTGTCGTTGTTGCCGTTCTCGCTCTCATAATGCTTGGATGACATTTGCTTATTTGTGCACTTGCATTCGTGCTTGTCACTTCACCATGTTGGTTATAATTTCTTACATACGCATTTTATGCCGCTAAATTTCAGTAACATTATCCATACCTCGAAGAGGAATGTATTTGCTAGTAGTTATTGATGCGTTCACTAAATTTGTCAAATTGTATCCCGCTAATACAACTAGTACTAAAGAAGTGAATACCGCGTTAGACAAATATTTTGAATGCTACAGTCGTCCCCGACGAGTCTTTTGTGATGGGGTACTTGCTTCACGTCCTTTGAGTTTGCTAGCTTCCTTGAAGTTAGAAATATTGAACATATTCAATTCGCAACCGCCGCCCCGCAAGCTAATGGACAAGTCGAACGAGTCAATCGCGTTTTGACTTCAATGTTAGGCAAACTATCCGAACCGTTAGACCAGTCAGATTGGCACAAGCTGATTAATCGAGTAGAGTTCGCTATTAACAACTCTGTACAGTTAGCACTGGCAAAAATCCTTGTATTTTGCTGTTCGATTGTAATCAACGAAGATCCGTCGTGGACGACCTGACAGAATACCTTGAGGAGAAGTTTAGTTCTAGACAAGATTAGACAGGAAGCTGGTGCAAATATCCAAAAGTCACAAGAATGAAATGAAACTTAATATGCCCTGAAACATAAAACTAAACCCGAATATAAAATAGGAGACTTTATAGCTATCCGTAAAGTAGATACCACTTTCGGTGTAGGCAAGAAGTTCTCACCCAAATACCGCGGGCCCTTTAAAGTAAACCGTGTGTTACCGAATGACAGCTATGAGATTACTGACATTGACGACTGTCCGCTTACACAGTTACCTTACAGGGGCATTCTCGAGCCATTGAGACTCAAGCCATGGATTCAAACATGTGTTAAGACAATAGGTTTATAAGTCTATGTGTTTCATTGTATAGCTCGAGGTCGACCAACTGTCAGGTTGGTCGAATGTAAACGGCTAAGTACTTAGTGTTTTCAGTTCGACAATTCAAGTATTGTATGCGATAGTAAATCGAGCAAAGCCCGTCAGCGATAGTTTATTGCCCAAGCGCTAGAGACGATAGTTGTTTGTAATTATGCCCTGAACGCATTGAAAATGAGTAAAAAGGGTATAATAGTTTTGTGCAAACGTATGTAACAGGTAGAAGGAAGCATCTCCGACCCCATAAAGGATATATATTCTTGATCAGCACCACGAACTGAGTTGAGTTAGCTATGTCCGTCCATTCGTCCGTCTGTCCGTCTGTATGAACGCAGCGATCTCGGGAACTACAAAAGCTAGAAACCTAAACTAAACGGCTATAGATTCTCCTAATCCATACGCAGTACGATATCTTGCTCCGTTTCATTATTATCGATAAAAATCGAATTAAGACTTGGTTTTCTTGGCATATATCGGAGAGCTAGAGCAATCAAATTTGCTTTAATATGTGCTCGTAAAGGATTATTATTATTTTGTATTATTGATAGAGTCTAGTGCACTGCGACCTCCTGGGTCTATTGTGCCTCCTACTAGTGAATTATAACTCTTTATCCAGTCCTAACTCTTGCAAAAATGCAATGATTTTCCCTTGCTTAAGAGATCTAATTTCTCTTGTGCTAAGAGTCTCGCCCCACAGCTGAGACAGTATTGACCTGAATGCTGCTGGACAGTCCTCTAGGTTATGTTCCGGTGCTGTCCTCCACAATCCTTGCCTGCAGTGTCCCGTCAGAAAGTACGTGATAATGCGAAGTGAGTTTTTGCTTAAATTCTGACATTCATCGGTCCGTGTCTTGTTATAACAATTTCTTACTTTGTCTAGCACCCTGTTACGTTTGCCAGTATCTTTCGCAATTATGTCGTGCCTCTGACCGAATACTTTGATTTAGTATGCTTGGTCCTATACCACAAAAAGGTTCTGGCCTCCAAAAGCGGGAGTTTTCCCCCTTTCTGGCTAGTTCATCGCTACCTCGTTCCCTGGAATCCCAGCGTGGCGTGGAGCCCAGTAGATGGTCACCCTGTTGGTCTCGCCTAGCTTATTTAGGGACTCTAGGCATTTCCAGCCAAGCTCAGATACCACCTTATAAGCAGATAGCGCTTTTATTGCTGCTTGGCTCTCCGATAACTTTGCTATGTTTTTGTGGGTGTACCCTCTGTCAAGGTTGAAAGAGGCCCACCTCTCTATGGCGTGTAACTTTGCCTGGAAAATACTTGCGAATTTCCCTAGCGACTCGTGGTAACGGACCCTGGGACCACAGACCCCAGCTCCTGCACCATCCTCTGTGTGCGATCCGTCTGTATACCACCTTATTGCATGTGTTTTCACATGATGGTTTGTAGACAGTGTAGTCCACTCTTTCTTGCTACTAAGCTCTACTCTGAAGAGCTTATCGAAACTATATTTGGGTTCGGATTCATCTTGAGGGTATTGCGCCAGCAGTCCCAGTCCGCTAGCGTTTGTCGTGGATAGACCACCTTTTCAGATTCTGATATGCGATGTTTTCGCAACCTGATTGATATGGATGTGTAGGGTCGGTAGCCCAAGTAAATCGTCCGACGCTGTTGACGGACAGGTGCGCATCGCGCCTGCATGTACATGCAAATTTTTGGAGCTTACCCAGCTGGTTGCTCATGCATTCCAGTTCTGTGCGATCCGCCCATACCGCAGCGAGGTAGCTAACAATGGGACGAACCATCGCTACATACATCTACATTAAAATTTTTGGTGATACCCCCACATTTTATAGAGAAGGCTACAGCTCATCAGAGCGAGAGTGGCCTTTCTGATAACTTGTACGGTGTGAGACTTCCATTTCAGTTTTTGATCTAGGATGACTCCCAGATACGTGACTTCCTTGGATAGTGGTATTGTCACCTCCCCAACTGTGATTGGTCGAAGTGACTTAAGCTTGGACCGATTTGTGAAGGCCACAATTGTCGTTTTAGCTGGATTTATGTTCTGTCCTATAGTCCAGCACCATTTTAGATTTACTCGCAGTCTTAAAATAATCGTGTCACATAAGGTGTGCTCAAATTTCCCTTTGCAGATAATGGTTATGTCGTCAGCGTATCCCAGACATTCTATGACATTGTCTGTGAGTTTATGAAGAAGCTCGTCCACTACCAGAATCCACAGTAGGGGTGATAGTACCCCCCCTGCGGACATCCCCTGGTGGTGAGAGCTCTGACTGTTGTGGTGCTAACTGTCACCTCCGCTATCCCGGTCTCTAAAAGTTGTCCCAGCCACCTTGTCAGGTCTAAGTCAACATTCCTTTTTTGGAGTGCCCTGACAACTACATCATGCGCTGTGTTATCAAAGGCGTCCTCAATATCCCGCCCACAATGAAGGCACAGACGGCAACTCCTTTGCCTTCCACTGATTTCTTGAGAGTGCTTGTGATTTCTACTAGCGCAGTCTCTGTTGATCTGCCGGCACGATATGCGTGTTGTTTAAAGTGCAGTTACTGGTTACTTAAGTAGCTATGCCTTATGTAGTTATCCACTATCTTTTCTAACGTTCTGAGCATGAAAGAGGTCAGGCTTATTGGCCGAAAAGGCTACCTGGCCACCCTCCACGATTTAGGTATGTACCCTAGTGCATTGCTGCCCTTAAAAATTATAATTAAGTATGGCAGTAACAAATCTAGAAGTTGCCAACTGCCCACCTTATTTTGTGTTCGGAAATAATCTTTGAGGCCAGTTTCCAGTTTGCTTTCCTGACCGTGACCCTCCCTGGCTCAATGACATCAGTTCCGGACACAGCTGTAGTTCTGCACATGGGAAAATGTGTTTGTTGTATAAGTGTCACCTTCTCCTCCTCATTTTCCGTAAAGGACCGATCTGTTTCCTTAAGACAGTGCTCTGAGATGCCCCTGTCTCTAAAAATAGCTTTAAAGATTCTGGTTGCAGGTGGTGCCTGCTCTATGCTGCTACCAAAATTTCGGATATATGATCGTTTGCTATTCCGTATCTCTTTATTGTATTCTGTAAGTTTTGCAGTGTTTTGACCCATTCTACACTGCTTCTCTTTGCTGCACTAAGCAGTCATATGACTTATACTCTAAGTCTTTATAGTTTGCTCCACCACGGGTTGCCTTTTTTGAGGTTATCTCCCTCTCTTGATAGCACGCGTGGTAGGCATCTGTTATGATTTCTTTAAAACCTTCCGTTAGAAGTTTAACTCCTACGGCTGATCTTACTTTCTTCAGTTCGTCTAGCCTGCTCAAATTTAATACTAGAGTGGACTGATAGAGTTGCCGGTCTGCTCTTTTGGGATTCCTGATTCTTTTGCTGAATGTTGTACCTTCTTGTAAAGGCTACGCAGGTTATGAATATTTCGGATTTTGAATACCTCCCCCATTTGCCCCCCATATCAAAACGCAAATCAAATACTACAGACTTGCGCTTGGGTTTGTACTTAGATTTGATGGCTGTATCTGTTAAAGTCTCTGAGATATGTCATGAAAACCATGAAAACGGAGCAAGATATCGAAAAAAAATGATAAACTTGTACTGCGTAATGATTGTGAGAATCTAAAGTCGAAAAGTTTAGGTCTCTAGCTTTTGTAGTTTTCGAGATCGCTGCGTTCATACAGACGAACAGACGGACGGACATGGTTAAAGCGAATCAGCTCGTCGTCCTGATCAAGAATATATATACTTTATGTGGTCGGAGATGCTTCCTTCTGTCTGTTACATACATTTGGACAAAACCATTATACTCTTTTTACCCATTTTTAATGGTAATTAGTTGTGTAATAAAACTCATTTAGTTTGATTCTCCATCTCTTTAATTTTATGTTTGTTTCATTTATATTATTAAGCCATACTAATAGTCTATGGTCACTTAAGATTTTGAATTTTCTTCCGAAAAGATATGACTGAAATATTTAGTTGCCCATGCTATTGCTAATAATTCTTTCTCTATGGCTGAATAATTCATTTCATGTTCGTTAAGCGTTCTGCTCGCATAACAAATGGGTTTATAGAGTATATGAGAAATGGGTCTGGAGTTATTAGTAATTTTAACCTTTCAAAAGCTGAAATATAGGATAATTCTTTGATATTAATCACTGCTCCTGTTTTTAGTTTTGTCATTGGTTTTGCTATTTTTGCGAAGTTTGGGATAAACTTTCTATAAAATCCACAAAGTCCAAAAAATGATTTTATATCTTTCATTGTCTTTGGTAAACTGTTCAATGGCTTTCATTTTGTCAGGGTTTGGCCTGATACCTTCAGTTGTAATGATGGGACCGAGAAATTCTGTGTTCTTTCTCATAAATTCACATTTATCTAACTGTAGCTTTAAATTTGCTTCTCGCAATTTTAGAAATACCTAGATAGACCAAACAATCTTCGTAAATAAAATCTTCCAAGAGGCATACGTGTGCATTCGTAATGTCCATGTTTAGTAAAAAAACGCGGTCTTTGGTATATAGCCAGGATCCATTGGTGGAAGCCTTTAGCTAAATCGATAGTTGTAAAATATTGGATTTTGCCTACATTATCCAATATTTCATCCATGATGGGTATTGAGTATTTGTCGTCAACGGTAATTTCGTTGAGATTGCGATAGTCAATTACTAATCGAAATTTTTGTTTTCCCGAAGCGTCACTTTTCTTTGGGACAAGCCTAATGGGTGAGCAATCTCGGGATTTGGATTTTCGTATAATACCTTGTTTCAACATTTCATTTATTTATTCAATGACTTCTTGGTCAAAGGATTGAGGATATTTGTAAGGTCGCTTATATATCGGATCTTCATGTTTGATTTGAATGAATTGTTTTATTGCACTGGTGAAAGCCAAATTTTCACTTTCTCGGTACTGAACATCTCGGTATTCAAATAACAATTTTTTCAATTTTTCTTTTTCTTCCTCATTTAATTCGTTTGCAATGGAAAAATTATCCCATTATCCCATTAAAAACGGAAATCCGTTTAGCGTTACTGTCTCTGTTTTGTAATCGATGTTTGCTTCACATGCTTCTAAGAAATCTCTTCCTATTAGTAGATCGTAATTATCGGAAAATTTGTGTACGAAAAATGTTTGACGGGTCGGACAAAGTTTACTGGGGCCAATGTTATACTTTCTTTTAGTTCTACTACTCCATTTATGGCATGGACTTTCAAAGGATTTTGTTTTGACGGGTGATTAAAGAAATTATTTTTAATTTTATTTATTTATGAGCCTGTAGTTGAGAATCGTTCATTATTACTTGGATATATGGGTTTCTGACCTTTCCTCATGGTCCGAGGCTGCTAGACGAAAATTTTCTGATGTGTCCATTTTAAATTGGCCACTTGTGCTTTCACGTTGTCTTTTAACTGGTTGGTTTGGTCTGTTGGAAGGATGTGGTTGTTGGTGGAAATTCATTAGATTTTGCATTCTACCTTGACTTAAATTCTTTTGGAATTCTTAAAATGTTTGTTGATAATTTTCGTTTTTTTGAGGCTTATGATTTGAATGGTAAGTTGGATTATACTTCTTTGTACGTTTGTATCTTGGTTATAGTTATGTTGATAATTTATCTTTTTTTTATACCCTGAACCCATTGAAAATGGGTAAAAAGGGTATAATGGTTTTGTGCAAATGTATGTAACAGGTAGAAGGAAGCATCTCCGACCCCATAAAGGATATATATTCTTGATCAGCACCACGAACTGAGTTGAGTTAGCTATGTCCGTCCATTCGTCCGTCTGTCCGTCTGTATGAACGCAGCGATCTCGGGAACTACAAAAGCTAGAAACCTAAACTAAACGGCTATAGATTCTCCTAATCCATACGAAGTAACAAGTTTATAATATTTTTTTTTCGATATCTTGCTCCGTTTCATTATTATCGATAAAAATCTAATTAAGACTTGGTTTTCTTGGCATATATCGGAGAGCTAGAGCAATCAAATTTGCTTTAATATGTGCTCGTAAAGGATTATTATTATTTTTTATTATTGATAGAGACTGGTGCACTGCGACCTCCCGGGCCTATTGTGCCTCCTACTAGTGAATTATAACTCTTTATCCAGTCCTAACTCTTGCAAAAATGCAATGATTTTCCCTTGCTTAAGAGATCTAATTTCTCTTGTGCTAAGAGTCTCGCCCCACAGCTGAGACAGTATTGACCTGAATGCTGCTGGACAGTCCTCTAGGATATGTTCCGGTGCTGTCCTCCACAATCCTTGCCTGCAGTGTCCCGTCAGAAAGTCCGTGATAATGCGAAGTGAATTTTCGCTTAAATTCAGACAATCATCGGTTCGTGTCTTGTTATAACAATTTCTTACTTTGTCTAGCACCCTGTTACGTTTGCCAGTATCTTTCGCAATTATGTCGTGCCTCTGACCGAATACTTTGATTTAGTATGCTTGGTCCTATACCACAAAAAGGTTCTGGCCCCCATAAGCGGGAGTTTTCCCCCTTTCTGGCTACCTCGTTCCCTGGAATCCCAGCGTGGCGTGGAACCCAGTAGATGGTCACCCTGTTGGTCTCGCCTAGCTTATTTAGGGACTCTAGGCATTGCCAGACAAGCTCAGATACCACCTTATAAGCAGATAGCGCTTTTATTGCTGCTTGGCTCTCCGAGAACTTTGCTATGTTTTTGTGGGTGTACCCTCTGTCAAGGTTGAAAGAGGCCCACCTCTCTATGGCGTGTAACTTTGCCTGGAAAATACTTGCGAATTTCCCTAGCGACTCGTGGTAACGGACCCTGGGACCACAGACCCCAGCTCCTGCACCATCCTCTGTGAGCGATCCGTCTGTATACCACCTTATTGCATGTGTTTTCACATGATGGTTTGTAGACAGTGTAGTCCACTCTTTCTTGCTACTTAGCTCTACTCTGAAGAGTCGAAACTATATTTGGGTTCGGATTCATCTTGTGGGTATTGCGCCAGAAGTCCCAGTCCGCTAGCGTTTGTCGTGGATAGACCACCTTTTCAGATTCTGATATGCGATGTTTTCGCAACCTGATTGATATGGATGTGTAGGGTCGGTAGCCCAAGTAAATCGTCCGACGCTGTTGACGGACAGGTGCGCATCGCGCCTGCATGTACACGCAAGTTTTTGGAGCTTACCCAGCTGCTTCCTCATGCATTCTAGGTCTGTGCGATCCGCTCATACCGCAGCGCCGTAGCTAACAATGGGCGGAACCATCGCTTACATATACATTAAAATTATTGGTGATACCCCCCACAGGGCTCTACAGCTCATCAGAGCGAGAGTGGCCTTTCTGATAACTTGTACAGTGTGAGACTTTCATTTCAGTTTTTGATCTAGGATGACACCCAGATACGTGACTTCCTTGGATAGTGGTATTGTCACCTCCCCAACTCTGATTGGTCTAAGTGACTTAAGCTTGGACCGATTTGTGAAGGCCACAATTGTCGTTTTAGCTGGATTTATGTTCAATCCTATAGTTCAGCACCATTTTAGACTTACGCGCAGTCTGAAAGTAATCCTGTCCCATAAGGTGTGCTCAAATTTCCCTTTGCAGATAATGGTTATGTCGTCAGCATATCCCAGACATTCTATGACATTGTCTGTGAGTTTATGAAGAAGCTCGTCCACTACCAGAATCCACAGTAGGGGTGATAGTACCCCCCCTGCGGACATCCCCTGGTGGTGAGAGCTCTGACTGTTGTGGTGCTAACTGTCACCTCCACTATCCCGGTCTCTAAAAGTTGTCCCAGCCATCTTGTCAGGTCTAAGTCAACATTCCTTTTTTGGAGTGCCCTGACTACTACATCATGCGCTGTGTTATCAAAGGCGCCCTCAATATCCCGCCAACAATGAAGGCACAGAGGGCAACTTCTTTGCCTTCCACTGATTTCATGAGAGTGCTTGTGATTGCTACTAGCGCAGTCTCTGTTGATCTGCCGGCACGATATGCGTGTTGTTTAAAGTGCAGTTACTGGTTACTTAAGTAGCTATGCCTTATGTAGTTATCCACTATCTTTTCTAACGTTTTGAGCATGAAAGAGGTCAGGCTTATTGGCCGAAGAGATTTTGGTTGGAAGGGGTCCTTCTTCCCTACCTTAGGGATAAAGATAACCCTGGCTACCCCCCACGCTTTACGTATGTACCCTAGTGCATTGCTGCCCTTAAAAATTCTAACTAAGTATGGCAGTAACAAATCTAGGCCCCTTTGTAGATGTATCGGCAGGATGCCCTCCACTCCTGGAGATTTGTATGGCGAGAAGTTGCCAACTGCCCACCTTATTTTGTGTACGGTTTCCCGGTTTCCAGTTTGGTTTCCCGGCCGCGACCCTCCCTGGCTCAATGACATCAGTTCCGGACACACCTATAGTTCTGTACATGGGAAAATGTGTTTGTAGTATAAGTGTCACCTTCTCCTCCTCATTTACCGTAAAGGACCCATCTGTTTCTCTAAAACACAGTTCTGAGATGCCCCTGTCTCTAGAAATAGCTTTAAAGATTCTGGTTGCAGGTGGTGCCTGCTCTATGCTGCTACCAAAATTTCGGAAATATGATGGTTTGCTATTCCGTATCTCTTTGTTGTATTCTGTAAGTTTTGCAGTGTATTGATCCCATTCTACACTGCTTCTCTTTGCTGCATTAAGCAGTCATATGACTTCTACTCTAAGTCTTTATAGTTTGCTCCACCACGGGTTGCCTTTTTTGGAGGTTATCTCCCTCTCTTGACAGCACGCGTGGTAGGCATCTGTTATGGTTTCGTTAAAACCTTCCGTTAGAAGTTTAACTCCTACGGCTGATCTTACTTTCTTCAGTTCGTCTAGCCTGCTCAAATTTAATACTAGAGTGGACTGATAGAGTTGCCAGTCTGCTCTTTTGGGATTCCTGATTCTTTTGCTGAATGTTGTACCTTCTTTGTAAAGGCTACGCAGGTTATGAATATTTCGGATTTTGGATACCTCCCCCCATTTGCCCCCCATATCAAAACGCAAATCAAATACTACAGACTTGCGCTTGGGTTTGTACATAGATTTTATGGCTGTATCTGTTAAAGTCTCTGAGATATGTCATGAAAACCATGAAAACGGAGCAAGATATCGAAAAAAAATGATAAACTTGTACTGCGTAATGATTGTGAGAATCTAAAGTCGAAAAGTTTAGGTCTCTAGCTTTTGTAGCTTTCGAGATCGCTGCGTTCATACAGACGAACCGACGGACGGACATGGTTAAAGCGAATCAGCTCGTCGTCCTGATCAAGAATATATATATTTTATGGAGTCGGAGATGCTTCCTTCTGTCAGTTACATATATTTGGACAAAACCATTATTATACTCTTTTTACCCATTTTCAATGGGTTCAGGGTATAAATAGACAAGTTAACATCTGGTAGATAATTAGTTGTGTAATAAAACTCATTTAGCTTGATTCTCCATCTCTTTAATTTTATGTTTGTTTCATTTATATTATTAAGCCATACTAATAGTCTATGTTCACTTAAGATTTTGAATTTTCTTCCGAAAAGATATGACTGAAATATTTAGTTGCCCATA
>JAWNLD010000698.1:0-23808 GCA_035041545.1 Drosophila colorata
TCTGGTGCTAGATGAACTGATAACAAACTCACAGACAATGTCATAGAATGTCAGGCATATGCTGACGACATAACCATTGTCCGCAAAGGGAAATTTGAGCACAGGATTGCGTTAGGACAGCACGTAAGTCTAGAGGGGTACAGTATCTGCGAGTCATCCTATATTAAAGACTGAAATGGCAGCCTCACACTGAACAAGTTATTAAAAGATCACACTCGCTCTAATGAGCTCCAGAGCCCTTACTGGTAAAATGTGGGGCTTATCTATAAAAATTGGAATGTGGCAATGGATAGACCCATTGTTAGATACGGCGCTGCTGTATGGGTGGGTCGTTCAGACTTGGGATTCATGAGCAACTGAGTAAGCTCCAGAGGCTTGCATGTACATACATTTCGGTCGCGATCCGTACCCGTCCTTCAACAGCAATCGGCCTTTTTACTTGGGCTACCGCCTGTACAAATCTACATCAGACAGATTATGGAAATATCGCATATAAAAATCACAAAGAGGTGTCTGAGAGGTGTATCTGCTCCAGCGGACGCAAAGATCAAAAGGGGTCGCTCAGACGAGTGGGTGAGGGTGAACTTCAGCCATATCAAGGCCTGTAGTTTTCTCGACATTGATCTGTTGGATCATCTGTTGCGCACCTTATCCGATAATACTTCTTAAACAGCTTGAATCTACCCAACGAAGCAGGTCTGGGTCAATTAGGTTCCTATGGACCTAGTGATCTTAGTCAATGGGGGCTAGTGCATGTGCCATGCTGCACCTTGCTCTCATGGTGGATGACGTATCGTCGCAGTCGCTGGTCAAGTGCAGAGGGAACGATAAGAGCAGCGACGGTCCCTATACCAACTCCGAATCCAAAAACTGATTGCACTCCAGGCAACATCTCTACCACCGAGCCACAGTTTCATTTCAATCTCCGTCAAAATCAGAGATTAGACACACACGTACAACCAATCGCTTGAGAATTCGAAAAGAATGTGCATATATATATGTATGTAGGAATTGAAAATACCATAAGTATAATATCTTAGTATTTATCGATTAACGCAAGAAGGTGGCAGCATCGATTTAGTATAGTCTTTGAAATCAGTGGCGACATCAGAGTAGTGGAAACTCAACTGCTGAGGAGAGAAGTTGTGTGTGCTCGCAAAAGCGTTTTATTGTTCAGCTACGATTAAGACAAATGTGAATAATTGTCAACTGTTTAAATATAAAGTATAAACTATTGAATAAAACTATTATTATGTTCCATACGGAAGAGAGTGTTGTTAATCAACGTGAGAAGCAGTCCTTAGTAGCAAAGTTTCCCCTACAACTTTGGGGGCTCGTCCGGGATGTTTGTTAAAATACAAGTTACGCTTTAATCACCAAATATTGTTAAATACAACTCCCAAAACTAAAAGAAAGCTGAGCAACATTGCGAAATTTTTTTAACTGAAATCAGCTCGTTGTGAAATTACGACGCGTCATTGTGAAATTCAAATCGCTTATGTGTGAGCGAGAGAGCATGAGCATAACGAAACGCAACGAGAAGAGGATCGACGAAGAAACGGCATCAACCGTTCATTTGTTCTAAGTGCGCATTATTCAGAGGATTCAGCGTGTGTAGCAAAGCGACAAAGCACAGCAGAGACGACAAATCAGATTAGAGGCGATCTGCACGACCGAGCAACAGAGTGACATCAGAGCGGCGACAGAGTTACCATAGCAGCAAGCAATATTTTATGCGTAACAGAGCAGATGAAATCGCAATTAGAGCAACAGCAATGCAAGGTTTGAAATTTAACAGAGATTGAAATTTTAAATTGAGTTTAAAGAAAGAAGTAACGCGAAAATTTGAATTTAATTTTGGAAAATATAAATGCAACAGAAAAGTTCAATGAAAGTAAAATATTTGATCGAATTTTGGTAATGCATATTAAGAAAAATATTTTAATGTAATTAAAAAAAAGAGATAAAGAAAAGAATCAAACATTAATATTATATTTACTAATTTAAGCGACTTGAACACTATTTTAAGTTACTTATAAGTTAAAAGTTACTAATGTTATATCACGAGATCACACAACTTATAGTGCAAAGTCTAAAAGAAAAGCTTGGGTTATCACAGAAAGGAAGAAAGCCTGAGTCGCAAAATAGCCTAATTTCTCACTTTAGCCTTGAAGAGATAAACGAATCGATATACGAGGACACAGTTGAGGCAGAGTCAGAAATTCAAAGTAGTTATATAGAGAGACCCAGCACAATGACGTTCACACTAAAAGACATTCAAGATTCTTTAGCAGAATTCGATGCTAGTGGCCAGAGAGATGTGAATGAGTGGCTCACAGATTTCGAGAATACGGGAGTAACAGTACAGTGGAATGAGTTGCAAAAGTTTATCTATGGACAGCAATTGCTAAAAGGTGCCGCAAAACTTTTCGTAAACAGTCTAGAAGGACTTACTAATTGGAGTACGCTGAAAGCGGATTTATCCGAAAAGTTTACGATTAAGTTGAAAGCCCAACAAGTGCGTAAGCAATTAGAGAATAGGAAGAAGAAGGCAGATGAATCTTTAGTAGAATATATCATATGAAGAACATAGTCAAAAAAGCTAGTTTAGACGATGAGAGTCTCGTAGAATATATAATCGAAGATATTCCAGACTCCAAACAAAATAAAAGCGTTTTATACCAAGCCACAGATTCAAAAGAGCTCTGCGAAAAAATGAGTATTTATGAGAAAATATCAGTCAATCTAGAGTCCAACAAAGAAATACGGTTGAGAGAAGTTCGCTAAAAATAGAGAAAGATGATATTCGCTGTTATAAATGTGGAGGTAAAAACCATATAGCCAAAAACTGCAGGGAGAAAGAAATTAAGTGATTTAAATGCAATCAGTTAGGACATAATCCGAAGATTCGTTCGAAACTTTGCTACGGTTGCTAGACCATTAACCAACATGATCAAGGGTAGCGTTTTATTCAAAATGGGTACAGAGGAGCTAGCAACGTTTAACCAACTAAAGGCATATCTCTCTAGCGCACCTGTGTTACGATTGTTTGACCCAAGAGGTACAATCGAGAGAGCAACGTTTTACAAAAGAATGCTGATGATCAAAGTTTCCATCCTGTCGAATACATGAGTCGTAAGACGACACCGACAGAAGAAAAATATATATGTGAGTTCTAAAGAGTTATTCTCTTAGAAAGGTTAAGTTTGTTGATTATTATATATTTATTGTTTAACGACAATTTGTTTCTTATTATTAGTTAAGTGTGAATTAAGCATTGTTTAACGACAATAATGATTGGTCTGGCTCAATTACAATATATAATGTTCACGAGACGAGATTCAGTTGCAGAGTGCCTAGCTGATTTCACAACGCTTCTTACATTTTCGTAAGCTGCAAAGCTACAAATGAGCTACCTTCATAAACTCGGCCACTGTTGAGGTTTTACAAGGCCCCTCGCCATCACCGACCTTTTCTACTTCATACCTGCCGTGGTTGTTTACTTTAACTACCTTATAAGGCCCCAAGTATTTACCCTTCAATTTCAAACCTGTTCCATACTGAGTGCGTTTTATGGCTACCAAATCATTTTCCCTATACTTGATGATCCATTTTCCTGTTTAAATCGAACTCTCTTTTATTTTCTTCGCAGCCCTATTTCGATCATCTTCCAATTCTTCGAACAAATTTTCCCTAATTAACTCATTTATTTCTAAGTTACACTGTTAGAATTCGAAATGGAGAAATCTTAGTGCTTCTTGGTGCCGTATGATTTATGATTTGCTCAACTCTCCCAACGTGCTTGTACCAATTTCCGGGACTCTCATGGCTTAACTTAGACTATCGGTACCACAATTTTGTGTACCCTCTCTACTTGACCATTCCCGCGTGGTACCCCAGTCGCTATCAGCAAATGTACCACGTTCTGCTTCTCACAATAGTCTTTGAAAACATGTGACGTAAAGGCAGCACCTCTATCAGAAATAATTCTCACTGGATTTCCAAACAAAGTAGCCTGCCTCTCTAAACAACTAACAACTTCATCAACCCCTGTGCTGCGAGTCGGGTATAGCCACACGAATTTCGAAAATCCATCAACGACAACTAGTATGTGGTTATAACGCTTGGTTGTCAATTGCATTGGCCCTACGTGATCGATGTGATAAGTGCATAATGGCTTATCTCCCTATCTATTGGCGTCAGATACCTTTCTCTTTTGCCTGCCTTTGCATTTACAATAATGCATTCTACGCAGCTTTCTACAACTCGGAGGACCTTTTCTTTCAACTTCGGTATGTAGTAAGTATTCTCTACTAGTTCCTGAGTTTTCTTAGCAGAAAAATGGCCCTGCCTATGTGCAATTTGAATGATCTCATTTTCCATTTTGTACGGTACAACAATAAGCTCACGATTTGGGTCTTTGAAAAGAACTTGGTTATCGATATAGAAGTCTTCATAGCTCCTTTCTTTTACGATATTATACACAGCCTTAGTCCACTCCCCAACTGCGCTTCTCTTAACCGATGTACAATGCTGTCCGTCAACACAAAGCAAGATACGCGACTTAGCGCATCGACATGACGCATTTTTGAACCTGACCGATGTTCAATTTTAAAATCAAAGTCCTGCAAATACATTGCCCATCTAGACACTCGCAGAGGAACTTCCTTTTTCTTTAATGTCATAGTGAACGCATTGCAATCAGTTATGAACTTTATGCCCAGCACATACACTCTCCACTTAAAAAAATGTAAAATTCGTATGAATTGTATTTTTCTTCACATGCTGTAGTCTTACGTGTAGTACATGAGCCCTGCACAGGATAAAACTGCCGCACCCTGTAATTTTTCTAAAACACAGTCCATTTGCGGCATCGGAAAATTATCCCGGATCACCTTTTCATTAAGTTTTCGGTAATCACAACACAGCCGTTTTTTCCCATTTTTCTTTGCTACCAGCACGATTGGAGACGCATACTCCGACATGCTTGGCCGACCATTCCTCCATTTGCTTATCAACAATTTCTGCTCACACGCTGCTATACGTCTTGGATGTTGATACACTGGCAGATCGTCTGTTAAAATAATCTTCATTTCAATTGGAGCACTAGGACTTCTAATTGGCTTATAGTCCCGAACCAACTGATCAACCTTAATTCTGACCGTCTTCTCCAAGTGAACCAAATCCATCTCACTAGCTTGTCCAACCTGCTCGAAACTTAACATGCACATGTTTCTGAATTCCTCGATAAGTTCATAGCACGAACCTTTCTCCTTGCTAACTGCCTCAGATTCTCCTTTATTTCGCTTTTCAGTTATATGGACGTAACGGGACGAGATTCTGTTGCAGAGTACCTAGCTCATTTCACAACGCTTCTTACATTTTCGTAAGCTGCAAAGCTTTGCTTTGTAGCTACAAATGAGAGCAGAGAGCGCGCTAAAGCTGGCGACCATTCCTAGTTCTTTTAGCTGCTAACCCTGGTTTTAGAGTTCCCACATATATCGAACGAATTAGAAGTTCTAGCTATAATTCAGGCATTAAAGAAATGGAGAGTGTATTTGCTGGGCAAGAAAATCACAACTGTAACAGATTGTAACGCATTCGCCATGACAATGCAGAAAAGAGGCGTACCATTAAGAGTAGCACGCTGGGTAATATTCTTGCAAGACTTTGAGTACAAAATAGAGAATCGTTTAAAAAACAAAATGCGGCATGTCGATGCCTTGAGCAGAGTACATTGTCTACTAATGCAGGATAGTTTAAAGAATAAAATTAGGCAAGCCCAGAGTTTAGACGATTGGATAAATGCGATAGTCAAAGCTCTAGAGCAAGGAACTTATGATGATACTATATACGATGTGCTACACAAAGATCCCGTCAAGGAACTTATTGTTATACCTTCCAGTATGGAGAGAGAGATTATCACGATGGCTCATCGTCAAGGACATTTCGGCGCCAAGAAGACAATCGATTTACTAGAAAAGGAGTACTTTATACCAGGTCTGGCTGGAAAGGTTGTATAGTGAGCGAAGCAAAGCTAGGGAAAACCGTTAAGACCGTTAACAACTTTACGTATTGATCATATTGGGCCCATGGAACTAACCAAGAAACGGTTTAATCATATCTTAATTGTCGTAGACGCTTTTTCCAAGTTCGTGTGGCTGTATCCCACTAAAAGCACCGGGTCTGATGAGGTTGTCGAGCATTTGTACAGGCAGTCCGAGTTGTTTGGAAATCCCACTTGCATAGTCACAGATCGAGGAACGGCATTCACTTCGAATGTATTTAAGGAATATTGTGAATCAAGAAACATTCGGCATTTGTTAATAACCGCAGGAGTTCCGCGCGGTAATGAGCAAGTCGAGCGCATTAACAAGATTGTCATAACATTGTTGACGAAGCTGTGTGCCGAAGATTCCAAAGCTTGGTATAAGAACGTAGATAGAGTTCAGAGGAGTACGAAAATATCACCATTCAAGATACTTACTGGCTTGGAAACGAAAACCGAATACGATAAGGAGCTCAAAGATATGTCAGAAGAAGAGTTGCTAAATGATTTACAAGATGAAAGGATGAAATTCGAAAGTCAGCAAAAGAATTATAAACTATTGAGTAAAACTATTATTATGTTCCATACGGAAGAGAGTGTTGTTAATCAACGTGAGAAGCAGTCTTTATCAGCATGTGTACACGCATGCAGAAAACGTCTGCGCTTGGCGCTTACCACCACGTGGTAAAAGAAAAAATTGTAAAATTTTAAATTAAAATATTCCAGGGAACCAGACGAAATGGTTCGAACGGTTACGAATGATAACAATATTGTTAATTAGACAGGCAATCAGTTCCCAGGAGATGCAGATGACAGATATAATGAATAACAATAGATTTTTACTGCTACAACCAGATACAATAAAAATACCACATAAGTATTCTCATCATAACATTCGCATAAATAAAACATACATTTTCGAAACTTACAATAACATAAAATCAACAGTAAGTTAAACATCTTCTCAAGATTTAGAATGGGAATTATACAAATTGGATACTCAAGTTAAAATAATTACCAGTGCAGAAAGACAAAAAAGGGGTTTAATGAATTTCATGGGGAAAACTTTTAAATATTTATATGGAACTTAAGATGCCGATGACTAAGAAGACTTAAACGAAAATATAAATGACATTAGAGTAAACATGATAAGTCATAGCAAAATTAACAAAGTAATTGACCTAGCGTTAAAAACTATTCATGAAACCAACAGTAGAATGTTCGCAATAAATTCAGCCTGGCGACAAATTGAAAGACTATACAGAAAATAAAATTGTCGTACTTAAGTAAATTTAAAATATTTAAATGCGTTAGAAATTTTTCGACGACATCTACTATAATTCGTACTAATATTCTAGAATTTAGTGTGAGTCGGGATTGAATCGTCAAATCAATCGCGGAAATTCTTATATTAAGTCCAAAATGGCTGCTATCAGCCAAAACGAGACAGCACACCCGAAGTTCAATGTTGGGACAATCGGTAATTTGACAGTTGACAAGCAGAACTTTGATGAATTTTGTCATTCTGCAAGTGTTGAAAATAAAAATGAGTGCCGTGCAGAAGTTCTGTCTGATAAACTTTTAAGTGTGTTTAAACAATTAAATGTAGAGGCAGCGTTTGAGTATTTACAAGCTATGTAAGAATATTCAATTATTGAAAAAATTATTGATATGTACATACATACTTATGTATGCATATATGTATATGTCGATACATATAGAATATTCTTTTAACGTACATATATGCATATTATAACATATATATGTATTATATATATTTTTATATACATTATTATGTTGTAAATTATTTTATATTTGTTCAGCTGCAAATGTTACAATTGAAAGGCTGCAATATACAGTATGTCAATAAAGTGTTTTACTAACGGGAAAAAAACAATTTTTTAAATTTATTTGCTAATAAATGTACTTAAAATGTACTTAAACTGCATAAAAATAATTTGAATAACTTTTTCCAAACATTTTATAGAAATACAAAAATAAAAACATTCAAATAGTATGCTGTCAAGAAAGTGTTTTTACAACTACGATAAATCTGATTGCAATTTTCTTTTGATCTCGTTAGATTTGAGCCCATGTGATTTGTCTTCTCTCTTGACTTCGACATTTCTAGTCATTTGCTGTTGCAATTTGTTACATTTGGCTTAATTTTTGTGAAAAATATAATGCCAGGAAAAACAACCACATTTGAAGTCGCTCAACTGGTGTATTATAACCATCAGATGGGACGTCAAGTCTCAGAATTAGCTGACAAGTTTAGTTTATCAAAACCAACTATATATAATATATTAAGGAAGATAGACTAGAGGCAAAACCAGTACGTGGTCGTCCGTGCAAAACATCTGATCGAGATAAGCGAAAAATACTTCGAAAAATTGAGAAAAGTCCCACAAATTTCGCGTGTAGATATTGCTCAGAAACTAAAGCCAGAGAGTTGAGTTGATATTTTACATGAAACGGTCAGAAAAATGCTAAACAGCAATGACTACACAGCACGTGTGGCCAGAATCATTCATCTGCTTTGGGCGGCTAACATTTTAAAACTGCTATCCTTCGCTCAAACACATGTAAAGATGCCAAGTGAGTTTTGGAATGACTTCATATTCTGTGACGAAAGTAAAGTTATGCTGTATTATAATGATGGGCCATCCATTGTCTGGAGAAAGCCGCTAACAGCGTTGAAAAACCGCAATATCATTCCAACAGTTAAGTTTCGGAAACTTTTAGTGATGGTGTGGGGCTGCATTTCCAGCAAGGGTGTTGGAGACATGACCTTCATTGAAAATACAATGGATGCTGGACAATATCTCAGAATTAAACAGACACAACTCGTCAGCAGTGCACGGAAATTTGGATTTTTTGATGGCAAAAAACCAAATTTCAAATTCTATCAGAACAATGACCCGAAGCATAAGGCTCATACGGTACGGGTGTGGTTATTGCACAATTGTGGAAAGTCCTGACATGAATCCAATCGAAAATGTGTGGACATCTTTTAAAAAAAACAAGTAAGATGGCTCTAGTCGGGTGCCCCCGACTATGATCTCATGATCTCACCCTGAATCCAGCGGCAAGCTGTCGTTACATACTTAAACCTCTTTACATTCATACACACATTCACAAAGCAACACATACACACACACACAAACGCACGCAGCAAGGTGCGCATTTTACACATCGCCTGCGCTTGCCCCCACTATGGAAAATGAATTATTGAATATTTTCTTAACTAAGAGAATGATCGGTTTGAAATTTTCCGTGCTTGATAAGAGCATCTAAATCTATGTACAAACCAAAGCGCAAGTCTGTTGTATTTGATTTGATTTTTTTTGTTATGGGGGCGAATGGGGGCAGGTATCCACAATCTGAAATATTCCTAATCTGCGTGTGCCTTCCGAGCAGATACTAAACTAAATTTGAAGGCTCTAGCTCTTAAAGTCTCCGAGATATGCCAAGATAATAATGAAACGTGGCAACATATCGAAAAAAAAATGATAAACTTGTACTGCGTATGGATTAGGAGAATCTAGAGTCGAAAAGCGTAGGTCTCTAGTTTTGTAGTTTCCGAGATCGCTGCGTTCATACAGACAGACGGACGGACAGACGGACATGGCTAAATCGACTCAGCTCATATTTTATGAGGTCGGAGATGCTTCCTTCTGCCTGTTACATACATTTGCACAAAACCATTATACCCTTTTTACCCATTTTCAATGTGTTCAGGGTATAAAAAGGTATGTAGCTTTGCCAGGCATTTTAGCGCATTTGTAATTGGCATAATATTAAATGATATATGTTTTAAAGTATTACAAGACTTTAATATACCTCCAATGCATCACTGCGCTAGGGGTGAAGCACAACGTAGTGTGCAAAAGCGGCTAGCAATATATACGCGAACTTTTAAAGTTTTGCTACTATAGTCCGATCAGATCGTGTAATATACCGATCGAAAGGTATTGTTAAACTTGAAGAAAAATATAGCACATGTGATAGATCATCTGGTTTATGAGATATACAGCTGTAAAGAATTCTGAAATTTTTACATTTTCGATGGGGGGCTTTCAGAAATTCGTTCAGACATACAAATTTGTGTTTCCGAAAAGTTTATGTTAATTTCGGTATTAATTTTCGCGTATGATAGCGTTGAGATGGCACTACGGAACTTTGTGGGCTTGTTTCCTAACATGAACCAAGAAACGTTTGCTCTACGACTTTTGGACAAACCCGCTAGTTTTGAGGGCAGCCCCGAAAATTGTATATCAGAAATTTTGGGGCTGGAATGTGCGTTCACCTTTAGATTGTTACCTCGTACAGAGGTGTTTTTGTTTGATTTGTACCCAATTAATGACCAAAATACCTACCTTAGATTTAAATTACTATAATAAGAAATATGTCAAAAATTAGATATAAAGTAAAACTTATAAAAACAAGAAAGATGACTAGGAGATACCCTGAACCCAGCGGCGAGCAGTCGTTTTAAACACATAAAGCTCTTTGTATTCATACACACATTCACAAAGTCACACACAAACGCACGCAACAAGCTTCTTGGGTTTTGGGAATTTTTAGATTTTTTTGTAGCCAAATTCATTGATATTTGTGGTTCTATTTCATGTTTTTTTCTATTTTATACCCTGAACCCATTGAAAATGGGTATAATGGTTTTGTGCAAAAGTATGTAACAGGCAGAAGAAGGCATCTCCGACCCCATAAAGTATATATATTCTTGATCAGCATCACTAGCAGAGTCGATTAAGCCCTGTCCGTCCGTCTGTCCGTCCGTCTGTCTGTATGAACGCGTCGATTTCAGAGACTACAAGGGCTTTCTTTGATATTTGTGGGTCTATTTTATGTTCTTTTCTTTTTTATACCCTGAACCCATTGAAAATGGGTAACAATGGTATAATGGTTTTGTGCAAAAGTATGTAACAGGCAGCATCACTAGCCGAGTCGATTAAGTCCTGTCCGTCCGTCTGTCTGTATGAACGCGTCGATTTCATAGAGAACAAGGGCTAGAGAGCTGAATTTGTACTTTTTAGATTCGTATATACCATACGCATAAGTTTATTTCAAATGATCGATAACTTGCCCCATTTTCTTATAATCAGTGTTTATCGATTTTTTTGACACGGTATTTTGAGCATATCTCGAAAACTATAAGAGCTTGAGCCACCAATTAATATGTTTCCGTGAACGATACGCAGATTATGAATATTTCGGATTTTGGATACCTCCATCCCCCATATAAAAAAACCAACAAAATCGCAAATCAAGTACTACAGACTTGAGCTTTGGTTTGTACACAGATTTCAATGCTCTTGTTACGTCCTAAAAATAACGATCCTATTCTTAGTTTAGAAGTTATTCAAGAATTAACTTTCAATAGTGGGGGCCAAGCGCAGCTGCATGAGCATATCTCAGAAACTATAAGAGCCAGAGCCACCAAATTTGGTTCAGGCTGCTATATAAATGTACTATAGAAAAATAAGAATGCATTAAAACAAATATCAAAATCGGTTACGAAACACAATAGTAATTAAAGGAAATGTAGTTGTATATTGGCAAACCACGTGGTGGTAAGCGCCAAGCGCAGACGTTTTCTGCATGCGTGTTCTGTGTACACATATAAATACATACATATTGTACGTGATTGTACGTGTGCCTGGAGCGCAATCAGTTTTCGGATTCGGAGTCGGAGCAGCAGGAGTTGGTATAGGGACCGTCGCTGCTCTTATCGTTCCCTCTGCACTTCACCAGCGACTGCGACGACACGTCATCCACCATGAGGGCAAGGTGCAGCATGGCACATGCACTAGTCTCCATTGACTAAGATCACTAGGTCCATAGGAACCTATGTGCCCTAGAACCGTTTCGTTGGGTAGATCCAAGCTGTTTAAGAAGTATTATCGGATAAGGTGCGCAACAGACGCAAGAGCAGATAGTCTAGGAAGCCTTTTCGCGATAGCTGCCTTGAACAGCTTCTTCTCGCGTCATATGTCATATTTTCGAAGGCGAGCTCAGGGTCTAAATGTAGACGCACAACCCGAGTGCCTGCAGTGTCCGAATCAGAGACCAATGCCTCTATCGGATTATGCTGGGACAAACCTTTTCTTGATGAGAAAACCAAACGGCAGGCCTACTGAAGTGCTGGATGTTGAAATCTGGGGGATGTTGTTTGAGCCGAATCAGACTATTTGTTTTTATTTCAATTTTGGTTCGTTTCAAATCCCACGAGTAAACCGAATAGTACGTCCAACCGCGGGAAGTCATAAATAAAACTGGAGGCCGACAGTATTCAGAGTCCGCATACTAAAGACCGAGCACCCCTCGGGCATGAATCCATCGGCTGTTCCACCTTGGATCCCAGCCGCTATCACGCAAAGAGTATTGTTGCACTTCTAACAGTGTGTACGGTGTTTGTAGATACGGCGCTTAGTAATAATTACACGTTAGCCTTCTTGTACACCAGTTAGCTGACGGCCTGCAGTTTTACCTACAAACTCAAAATCAAATATGCACACACACACAAACGCACGCTGCAAGCTGCGCACTTTAATCAGTGACTTTAGTACTTGAACTGCGTTTTTATATTTTGAACGATCAGTAGTGTGCAAAATCTGAAATCCGTCGATAAATAATTGTACTCCACAAACTATAAATGGGTTAATGATTAATAATGTCTTTAGTTTTATTGTCGTATGTTAATATATTACCGACTGCATATAAATAACTTTAATTAAAAAGTGTGAAAACCTTTCGGCAAATCGACAGCGCTGCGTTGAGGGGCAGTGGAGACCGCGGGGAGAGGTTTCGAGTGAAATTGGACGGTGAGTGTTTTGCGAGCTGAGTTATTGATTATTGACTCTGCAAATTATTGACTCCGCTTACTTATTGACTCAGCAAAACTCACATCAACAAGTACGTTTGGTATTATTATTATTGATAAAGTTAAGAGCACTGGGACGTGCTTGGTCTATTATGCATCTTTCTAGTAATTTAAAGTTACTTATCTAGTCCTATCGCTTTCAAAAATGTAATGATTTTTCCTGGTTTAAGAGCTCTAATTTCTCTTGTGCTAAGAGTCTCGCTTCCCAGCTGAGACAGTCTTGACCTGAATGCTGGACAGTCCTCTATCTTCAGCTTTTGAAAGTGCTTGAGTCGACTGCAGTGTTTTGTCAGAAAGCCCGTGATAATGCGAAGTGAGATTTTGCTCTTGAGGAGTGAGATCTTGCTGTAATGTCCTAACAATTTCTTACTTTGCCTTGCACCTTGTGACGTTTGCCAGTATTTTTCGCAATCACGTCGTACCTCTGCTTAAATGCTTTGCTTTAATATACTTAGTCCTATTTCACAAAAAGGTTCTGGCCCCCATAAGGGAGAACTTGCCCCTTTCTGACTAGTTAATCTGCCACCTCGTTCCCTGAAATCCCATCGTAACCTGGAACCCAATAGATGGTCACACTGTTGGTCTTGCCTAGCTTGTTCAGGGACTCTAGGCACTGCCATACAAGCTCAGATACCACCTCATTCGCAGTCAACGCTTTTATTGCTGCTTGGCTGTCCGAGAAAATTGCTGTGGGTATACCCTCATTCAAGGTTGAAGAGGCACACCTCTCAGACACCTCTTTGTGATTTTTATATGCGATATTTCCACAATCTGTCTGATGTAGATTTGTAGAGGCGGTACCCCAAGTAAAAAGGCCGATTGCTGTTGAAGGACGGGTACAGATCGCGCCCGAAATGTATGTACATGCAAGCCTCTGGAGCTTACCCAGTTGCTCATGAATTCCAAGTCTGAACGACCCGCCCATATAGCAGGGCCGGATCTAACAATGGGTCTATCAATTGCCACATTCGAATTTTTGGAGATAAACCCCACATTTTACCAGTAAAGGCTCTACCCGTATCTAACAATGGGTCTATCCATTGCCACATTAGAATTTTTGGAGATAAACCATACTTTTTACCAGTAAGGGCTCTACAGCTCATTAGAGCGAGAGTGATCTTTTAATAACTTCAGTGTGAGCATGCCATTTCAGTCTTTAATATAGGATGACTCGCAGATACTTGACTTCCGTGGAGAGGGGTATTGTGACGTTCCCAACTCTGATTTGATTGCTCAAATTTCCCTTTGCGGACAATGGCTATGTCGTTTGTTATCAGTTCATCTACTACCAGATTCCATAGTAAGGGTGTCCCTTGTTGACACCCGTCGGTGGTACGAGCCCTGACGGTTGTGGTGCTGTCACCTTCGCTATTTAAAAAGTTGCCCCAATTATCTTGTTAGGTCCAGGTCGATACTCCTTTTTAGAAGTGACCTGACTATTATATAGTGAGCCGTGTTATGAAAAGCACCCACAATATCCATGAATCCACAGAGGGCCACTCCTTTGGCTTATCTCCCTTTTTTTGGCAGAATACGTGGTATGCGTCTGTTATGGTCTCGTTAAGACCTTCCGGTAGAAGTTCAACTCCTACGGCTTTCTTTCTTCAGTTCGCCTAGCTTACTCAGATTTAATCCTAGAGTCGACTGATAGAGTTGCCAGTCTACTCTATTAGCATTCCTGATGTTTTTGCGGAACGTTGTGCCTTTCTTAATGTCGAAGAGTATGATCCTATGGTCCGACATTGAGGGTTCAGAAGAGACCCTCCAGTTTTGTACCATTCTGGAGAATCCCTCATTGCCGAAAGTTATGTCTAGCACTTCGGCCCTGCTCTTAGTTATGAAAGTGTGTTCTGACCCCAAGTTGAAGATGGTAAGGTCCATCTCTAGAATATAACTAAGCAGGTACTCACCCCTGCTATTGTCGTCTGTGCTGCCCAAAATGAGTTGTGCGCGTTAGCGTCGTATCTGAGAAATTTGGCGAGGCAGAGAAAATGTATAATTTTCTTTATGAAGATAGCGCTTGATTTGTTCTCGCAGACATCTGCAATTTCCTGCATGCTTTCACTGCGCGAACTACAAAACTTTCCTCTGACGGTCTATGGCTCTTGGGTGAGCACCAGTCCCAGGCCTAACCTGGTAACCATCCTACCGATGAAAACCGAAGCTGCCCTCGCGTGGTGCAGGTCAGTTCCACCTCTGACACCTCGTTGCTGAGCGATTTCTCGTCGTCCATTTCTTCTTCGCACGCTCGCCGTCGCTATACACACTCAGAGCATTAAGGTCTCCATGACCGTCAAAGCCTTAGCTTCCGAGCTGGGCAGTTGGTGCTGGCATGAGTGGCGTTGCTCCCAACCTTGTCTGGCGTCTCTTCTTCCTTCTTCTGTTTTTTTTGCCTTTTGTGCAGTCGGCATGGGAGCAACCCGGAACGATAGCTAACCAACATTCCGTTCGCTTGGAGGAGCTGCAGAGTTGGCTGTTCGATTCCATGGGTAACAGCTGGCCTCCTTTCCTCTCGATGCGCCTCATTACAGTCCGCGTCTCGGAAAGCAGATTCCTGTTCTTCTCTTTTAAAAGACCCAAAGAGCTCGCTTCCTCTTCACATCTGCATCTCTCTCAGCTGCATCTTGGTACAGTAAAGCCAATCAAGTTTATCGCGTTGTTGGCTGATGCTGATGGAGAGGTGTGGCAATATGTGAGTAAATAAAACAACGTAGGTAATCATAATAACATGTATTTTTAAAAAAAAATACGCTGTATTCAGTTTTGGAAGAAGGACATTTTATTGGACGACAACAAGTCCTTAAAGGTTAACTTTTGAATGAACTTACGATTCTAATTGTTGTGCTTAATTATTCACTACACATACACACGTTTATTTCCTCTTGAAAGTGTCGATCTTAGCTTTGACCTCACTTTGCAGCGCCTCTAGCCCAGTTTCTCCAATCTGGTTGGCATCTCTTGATGGACATGTGTGCTTTTACGCAGCCGTCCAGCCATCTTTATGTCATATATTTCTTCTAGTTTAAACGATACCCTTCGATCGGTACATCGCTCGATCTGATCGGATTAATGTAGCAGAACTTGAAAAGTTCGCGTATTTATTGTAGCCGCTTTTGCACACTACGTTGCTCTTCGCCTAGTTGGGCTTTCCGAAACTCGTTCAGGCATCTAAAATTTTGTGTTTCGAATACGCGTCGAATGGTACCCTACTTCATAATCTTTATAATCCGATAACTCGTTTAACAGTTATAAGGAAAATAAATAATTATACGATTGATAGAGTTGAGATGGCTTTATGGAACTTAGAAATCTTGTTCCCTATTATGAACCAACAAAGAGCTTTTAGGCGTACTTTGGCATTTTTGTTCTTGGGTAAGCAGGTAACAATTTACAGGTGAAAAAGTTTTCAATTGCACATTTTGATAATTTAAAAGAAAATGGCGCCTACGATTTTGATAAATATTTAATATGTTGTAGGGATTGATTTTCCTCAACTTTTGGTGTATGCCACATATCTGGGATAATTCGTTTTTTCAAGATATTCCTTGTTTAGTGTACTTATCCTAAAATCTTAAATTAGACGTTCAGACGTTTTACTTTGGAAAAGTAACCAACGACAATGCTGTTAATAAATAGTTTAAATGAATTGAGGTGTTTCTTTTTCACTTTATACAAATTGAAATCAGTTGACGGAATGGATTTTGATTTAGTCAAACATAAATTCTGTTTGAAATATGGCGCGAACAGCTGACTTTGATTTGAGGTTCTGCCGCAAAACGTAAACAAACATTCCAATGACTTTGTATGCAACAGCTGATTGTGTTACCAAATGTTGAAATAAAAAAAAAATTCAAACTATAAATTCTTAGTGAAAAATTGTGAAAAATACATGTTCTAGCACACTTGTTACAATATCAATCTGTAATTCAGAATGGCGTCTTCAAAAAAAAAAGCTTATCGATATAAATGTGAATGTCGATACTAATCTTCATTCCCTTATACCTTTCAAAGTTCCATCCTCAAAATATTTGACCGATAGGTTTCGGAGAAATGTATGGAAGAATCGGATGTCAGGCGTAGAGTTGTGCATCTTAGTTCAATTAAAAGACCAGGCTCGTTCGATAAATTTTCATTGAACGAACTATATGTGTGTCAAATGTCAATATGTGTGTGCGACGGTCACTTTGCGTCAATTTTCGGAACTTGGTTCTGGGGCCGGAACCACATTTTTATTTTTGCGATTATTATTTATGTTTTTTATCACTAAATCAAACAAATGTAAATGCAAAATTGTTAAGAATTAAATTATCTATTAAATAAATGCACTTTCTTTTATAGAAAGGCTTTTAATATGCGCAAAATATGGGGTTCAAAAAAGGAGATCTTACCATTCTCAAAAATATTGTCATTTAGAGATTATGGCCCACAAAACCTCGTATACACGATTAAAGGCCATAGTTTAACCTATATTTGCCTGAAAGATTTACTTAAATGGTTAGTAACGTTTCTGAGATATTTGAAACGATATGTCGCAACCTCGGTGCCAGCCCCAAATAAAATGTGCTAAAAATATTTGCCTTGCGTTTGAAGGCTTATATCTCTCTTCACAGATAATGTTCCACAATGCACGCTATATCAACTTATAGGTACATGTTTTAAGCAACTTTAAAAATATAGTTGAAAAAAATCGGAAGTACAGTTTTAGAGAAAATTAAGAAGTTCTCAACCAACCTCAGGTTGTTCATTCATGAAGCCTACTAGTACACATATGAACAGAAGCATAGCCAGGATTCAGTGTTAAGAAATGTTATGAAGATATTTGGCGGGAAGCACACATATTTGAAATTGTTTTGATTTATTTACGATATTTTGAAACTTTTCAATAATTGACATTAACAAAAACAATAAAATATATATACAAAAAAATCTGTTCTATTCGGCAATGTAAATATACATATGCACATATTTTTAAATCATTCATTCAATGACTTACGCAAAATAGCTGGCAGAATAGCTATTGAAAACAATGTCCCATTTTGCACGGTAATTCACTAAAATGACAAATATTTTGCTTTTTAAATTATTAAAATCGATAGTAGGTTTTTTGACAAATTTACATTTTAGTATTTTATTCATTTTAGTCACAATCTACAAAATAAAGCTATGTGGTATCACTTGTGCTGCACAATTTTACATAAGCTAATAAAAGAGCTCCCAGTTTTTATGCAACAAATTCTATAATTTTTGGGCGCCAAAGGCATTTATTTATTTATTTCACAGATAATGCCCCAAATTTATTTGTTTTAGCCATTATCAAAAGAAAAAAGCGATGTCCCACCACGCTGCTGCTCTATTAAAAGTTTCCAGGCTTGAGCACCAAAAAATATATATATATTTTTACAGATAATGGCCCAAAATGGATGCTAACTTACTGAAAAGCAAAAATCGACAAAAATTTTACTTCTTAAAATATTCAAATTGGTAGTAGGGTTTTTGAGAAAATTGAATTTATATATCTATTTCGTTATTTGTTATCAGAATTATACTGGTTGATATATCATTCCTTTACATAATGTCATAAGTTGACATGTACATATCATCGTAATTTTACCAACTGGTGCCATAGGTATTATACCAACAAAAATTCAACTGAAACCAAAACGATAGTTCGCAAGAAAAGTTTTATAATAAATTGTGAAGAGCAATATTTTCGCTATTATACTCTTTCACAAAGTTAAAAATTGATATTGGGTTTGTTCAATTTAAATCTTGCTGTCCGCCGGTCTGTCCGTATAATCGCAACTTGTTCGCCTCTATTAAAGCTAGAGGCTCGAAACTTGAAGTATATACTCGTGTATGTGTCAGATAGTCAGACAGATACGCTAACGCCTGCGTATGCCGTCACGTCTTCTAGGTGTCGTCGTCGCTGGCTGATGTCGTGGGTATCCAGAAGTAATCCAATTGCAAGATTTCTCCTGGAGGTTACGTTGGGATTGATGTAAGCTCTCCAATCGTTGGCCTTGTGGCACAACAATAAAATAAATTATATAATTTGCGGCTATGCCGGAGTAATGTTTTTAAGAAGCTATGTGCTCTTGGTGCTGATACAGAACTAAATGCAGAATACAATATTTGGTGCAGCTAAAGCTAAAGACAATAAAAATGAAAAGCTTAACTCTAAACAACACGCTACAAAGTCATGGCAAGCAGACTCAGCATAATCGTAGGCGATAACGAAAACTCTTGCGACATACCGAGAGTATCTGGTTACCGCCGCTGACTGTTGCAGCTAGGGCGCTGAACTCAAGTGTTTGTGTGGCAGCGCGAGGGTTACTTGTTAACTACTTCCCCTCAAGGTTATGACCGTACTCGGTCGCACTAAATTTATCGATGGCCTTTTGTATCTCCCGCGAGTCTCAACTTCGCCTTAGCATTTGGAAAAGGAGTAGAGAGCCGCAAAAAACGAGGCTGAGTCCTACACCAGCTGCAAACCAAACCTTAGGTAACCCGGCCGACGCAATTTCATCGTTGAACTCGTGGATGATGTGAAACTTTTGGCTGTTCATTCTATGGAGGAGCGGCATGCTCAAAACTGGATCGTGGCCAATGATGTTTAACACTTGTGATCCCGCCATGCCCGGAGTTGTGCTTAGGGCTTCGCGTTGATTCACATACTTGGTGCCATTGATGACAGCCGAGCGTTCAAAAGTGATGAGGTGCGTGCCTCTTGTAGATATTTCAGGACCTCCGGCTGTAGTGATATTAGCCGAGCTCTCGTTAACGATTATGACGCCGTCGTCTACGCGTACAATTTGTCTTAGATGACTGGGCTGGCAGAGGGCTGTGCCTCCAGCGTGTAGGGCTCGTGCGCAATTGTCATGGGTCGCCAGCTTGCAGAATGTAGCGTAAGTTGTCGTGGTGCACTCCTTCACTGCTAAGGTATCGACACCGCATTCAGCTACGGTGTCATCTTGAAGTTGTAGCGCGGTATTTTGGTGTGATACGGGGAATACAGTGACCTTTTTACTAATAAACTGAATTCTGGGGTAGGCGATTAGTATGTGTATTATATTTTTGAACTGAAGGACTTTTATGTTGGACGCTTCTAGTAAACTAACTATGGGGACATCTGTGGTTTGTTCAACTAGAGATTTTAAATCATTATGATCGAAAATTGTGGGGTTTCCACGTTGGACTTGGCGAGAGTGATTGTGAGCATTACATTTTGGATTTCCGTTATTAACATTATATTTTTTGCTAATAATGCTTCGTACAAATGTGGAGCGTCAACTAAATCTTTTTTTTCGCTTTGATTATTCGATTAATGGTGTCTGTGAATTGGTTTATCCGTTTTTGCGTCTCTGAGTTTACAGGCACACAGCTAATCGAATCAAACAATAGGCAGGTTATTGTTTGATTCGATTAGCTGTGATTGGGACATTTTTATTTTTTCAGTGCCCAGAAAATCTAAAATTCTGGCAATTCTATGGTGTATTTTTAGTACTGATAAAAGGTTTATAATGTGGTCTGTGTCCACGTCTAGTAACTTTTGCATGTGCGATTGGGGGAATAATTCGGACACTTTTTCTGTGTCATCTGCGATGTTCGTGAAGTCCGTCAAATTACTAGAGTGTCTCAAGTAGTTTCACTGTTCCCATACCATTGCATATCCGTCTATGTATTGTATGTTGAAATGTGAATATTCGGTAATCCGAGCGTTTGCTATTGTTATTATGGAGAGGATCGTGCCCACAACCTGTAATAAAAAGTGGGATATTAGGCTCTTGTGCATCTTTAATTCTATTGTTAAATTATTTATTTTTTGTTTTGAAGGTAAGCTTTACTTGAGGTTGTCCTTGTAGGTGGTCTACTCCCCTTAACTAGAACAAATGTTCCTATGTCTGCTTGTACTTTGTCTTCTGAACATAGTGGGGTCAGGTTGTTGCCTAGCCTTCTGTTGTTTTTAAAGAACACCTTTTCACCTACTTTTGTCTGTCCGGGTTGCATATGTTAACGTGAGTTATTTGTGCCTTTGTTATTTTCTCTTTTATTTCTTGCCGAAATTTTTTGGGAGCTGAGTTAATAACCTCGATCGGTTTTTGGCTTGTGCATTGTTTTGTTATATTCTACGCATGGTGAATTCGGTCGTGTCGTAAATTTTTTTGTTGTCGATTTTTAAGTACCTAGTCATTTTTGATAGGGTGCTGTGGAAACGTTCCACCTGTCCGTTTGAGGTATTTGTTAATTGTTCTAAGTAATTGTAATTGTTCTTAAGTAGCGATGTGATAGTTTCCGAGTTGAATGCCTCGTTATCGCAATATATGGTTTTGGTGTTGAATTATGGGCGTTTTCAAGACGATTATTGTTTGAAACGCCACTGGTTGCACGACCGCAAACTTTTAAAAATTGTTTTTTGTCCGTGGAAAAAATGTCAATGTGTAACATTTGGCCGGCGTATGAAGGAATTGGTGTTCTGTTTTTTTGGGATGTCTGTCATATTTTGTTTTGGTACAAACTCTGCAATTTATGACGACTTCATTAGCCAACTTGCTCATTTTTGGGATATAATAGTCACGGATAACTTGTTTGGTATTTTCTTGAGCGGCGCGGTGTGCACGGTTGTGTTCGGCAGTTATAATTTCTAGCTGTTCGTTTTTGTCCGTCTGATACGACATACTTGCAGTACCAAAATTTGGTTGCCGGGAAGCTTAACACGAGACTGTGTTGAGAGCTAGCCAGAGTTGGTAAATCGCAATGTATTGCATTTACAACGTCTGGGTTGATAACCTCTTTAAGTGTGTCGAACAACGTGTTTTTATCAGTGAAATTTATTAAATGGCGAGTCTTGCTGCCGAAGAGTATGAGTTTTCGTTTTAACGCGTATCGTGCCTCTTCTAGGATTTTTTGATTCCTGAAGCAATTTAGAGGCTTGTCTGTGGTTTCGACCGTGTAGGTCAGCGAAGTTTCGCTATGGACGGTTGCAGCATTCGACTGAGGCTCGTGATAAGGCATCTGCTACGAAGTTTTCTTTCCCTGGTTTTTAGATCATTTTGGCATCGTGTTCGTCTATGTATGCTTTCCACCTCTTAATTTTTGCGTTCGTGTGTCTGTCCGAGACTGCGAAGGTGAGGGGTTGATGGTCAGTGAAAATTTGTATTTCCTTTGTACCATATAAGAAATGCTGTAGCTTGCCCAGGGCCCATACAATGGTTAGTAATTCCCTTTCGTTTGTGGCATAGTTCAGATCGCATTGTTTTAGCGTTCTGGAAATCATAGTTATTGGCCGGCCTCCTTGGGATAGGACAGCTCCGATATCATTTGCGGACGCATCGGTGGTAAGTCAAAAGGTTGTTTGAAGTCTGGGTACATTAGGATGACATCTTCCGATGCCAAAATATTTCGTAGGCGTTCAAACGCATCTCGTTGAATTTCGTTAAATTCAACTGCAACCTTTCTGGACCTGTGCTTACTGACTGAGCCGTTTTCGCCTTTCAATATGTCCGTTAATGGTCTTGTAATGGATGCAAAATCTTTAACAAACCTCCTGTAATAGCTGGCTAAGCCAAGGAAAGATCTAGGGCTGTACAAGTTTTTTGACTCTACATATTCCTGAATGGCTCTAACCTTTTTTTGGCCCGCCCCTGGTTACTATGAATCCTAAGTACTCGACGTTTGCCTTGAAAAACTTGGTTTTTTCTTGAGAGACTCTCATGCTAGCATCGCTTAGGCACTTTAGTACTGTATCGATGTGCTTAACATGGTCGGTTTCACTTTCAAAGAAAATTATTTTATTGTTCTCTTAGTACGTCGTCTATGGCTTTTTGAAAAATGATTCCCGCATTTTCTAAGCCGAAGGGTAGGCGACAGAATTCATATTTTCCGCCGTTTACCGAAAATGACGCTGACTTGTTATATAAATTTGGTGGTACCCGGTCTATCGGTTGGAAATAGTCCACTCATTCAGTTTCCCAAAGTCTATTTCCAACTATTTATTTTTGTTACCCTTTCTTGTCGACAACCCAAGTCGGGCTGTTATTCGGGGATCAGTAATTGTTTGATTTCGTCATTTACGAAATCTGCCACTTCCTTAGGATGTGGGTACAACTTTGAATAACCGGTTCGTTGCCTACCGTACGAATAGTGGCGACGACTGAGGTGTTAAAAGGTAATGCCTCGTTAGAGATCAAAAATACCTTTATTCTCTCTAGAATCATCTTTTTGAATTCCTTTTTGACGGAATTGGATACCACTATGTCGTTTACTCATGTGATGCTTACGCTGTCACAGTTGTGGTATCGTAACTTTTCTATTGTATTTTGGTATTCTAAGGTGCTGTTGTTTAGATTTAATGTCACTCCTGCCGGCGTTGACAGGTCAAAGCCTATGATGGCATCAAAAGTACTGAGCTTGTCAAGTAAGAAAATAGAGGAGACTTGCCGAAAAATTTTCATTAGGCATTTACTTTGAATTTTACTGGAGCCATGTATTGAGCTCACAGTAAAAGTGTTGTCGCCAGGAACTATGTTATTTAGCTCCTTTATGGGCTTTACACAATTCTTTGCCGCCCCAGTATCTATTCAAATTTTTAATGTTCTCCCAGCCAACTGTCGTTCAATGACCGGTAGCCGGGAGCGTTCGCTAAAAAATTGACTGACATGCCGAGTTGCTATCATCCTCTATACCGTTAACTGCTGCCGTAGCTGCGTTTTCATAACTGTTTTCTTGATTGTTCGGGGCGTTCTGCACGACATTGTTAACGCGCTGACGCCTTGGGCCTGTCATACGTTCAGATGTGTTTGTCGTTTCTGGGCCGCCACAATATTGGTCTGAGGTTTCCAAAACTCTGTGAGCTGCC